>SNQJ01S0058477.1:13190-38640 GCA_010110895.2 Picea sitchensis | reverse complement strand
ATCGGGTAGGAGATGTTGTAAACACATATAACCTATCAACCATTGAATTAAGTTCCCTCTTAAAATGAGTGATGTTAAATGATAAAAGATTTGAAATGAGCATCCAAACATCTTAGGTATAGTGTTTAAGAAACTTGTTGCTTGGTGAATAAATATTACGTACAAGGTTCACCACAAGTTTAGAATCACCAAAATTTGTAAGGTGGCCACAACCAAGGTTATATGCATTTTCGATGCCTAACAGTAAGGCCACAAACTCGGTAACATTGTTTGTGCAAGAAAATTCTAACCTATAAGAGAAAATTGTGGAGTTTACCTATAGGAGAATATAGGATGATTTTGGCTCCATTACCTTCGTTTGAGCATGAGCCATTGAAATGCATGTGCCACATGCCATCGTCAAAATCAATTGGTTCAAGGATAGTGTCACCCTCATCAACAAAGATAGAGTATACTCCAAAATCTCCCTCAAGATAATTTATGTTAGGTTGGGGAACACTCTCTATATATGGTGAAATTATTCCTTCTCTAAGGACTATAATATTATTTTCATTCCTAGGGACAGATAGATGTGTTCTGTCAAGCGAAAGATATCCACATGTTAAGTCTTGCTAGTCTCTTCCTAAAATAATTGAATATTTTCTTACTGGAATATCAATTACTGGATGTTGAGGATTGTTCTTATCTCAGGGTGTGTGCAGAGAACTAAGGTTACATCCTTGATTTCACCTATAGTTGACTACTGCAAACTATTATAAGAGATCATGCTTCTAGAATTTTCATTAGTGCACGATAAGCCAAGCTCTTCCATGATAATTTTTGACATTACACTTGGACCAAACCCGCCATCAATTAGGAAACAATGAGCTATTTTATCCATAATTTTTACATAAATATAAAAGGGGGATTTTTTATAGGGTTCCTAAAATTATTTACACCTATCTTATTTACAGTTGAATCCTCTTATTTTGACTCTTCAAAAAGATTGGTTATGGTAGAGACTTTACCTTCCATAAAATTCTTGAGATGCTTTCGTTGTTCTGAGACGACAACCATGTCCAAAAGAGTAGCATCAGCCTTGATATTTGATCTGGATTTATGCGGGAACCCAATGAAATACATAAATACACATAAACACAGAGATGAAGCATAAGTAAAACTTCATTTCATTAACAACAAATGATTGAAATATGCTTACAGACAGAATAGAAATAAAATAGCTCAGGCGCTGGTATTTTATCTATGAGAAGAGATGTGGCGGCTACTAGCCTCTGAAATCTATGTTACAATGAGGCTCGAAGGCCTATATATTATTGAGAAACAATGGAAAACCCTAAACATCCAAAAACCTAACCCCGGGAGATGAAACACCAGAATATGGGCCCCGTTGGAGTAAATTGGTACATCAATTTCTCGGGGTCGTAACTTTGGCATACTATCTTCGTTTGACACACATGATACATATTTAGAAAGATCTATCCGAGGACTACACTACTGACAGTGAATATTGAGTCTGAAAAAAACTCATATTCTCCATAGCATTGCTGCCCAAAAAATGTCGTTTAGGGCCTCAAAACGACTCTGAAAGTTCAGGACCCGAAAAACTACTAAAAATAGTAAATTGTGCTACAATTAAGGAAATTGAAAAACTAAAAGAAACAATGGTGTGGGTCCAAGTGGAATAGGCGGGTGGTCACCAATATCCACCTGGATCATTCCTCCCCCCTTAGGAAGAAGTGGTCCCCATTGCGTTGAGTTCCTCCATGAGATGAGGAAACTTCTGCTGAACTTGGTCCCTGGTGAGCCACTTGCCCTGGTGAAGGCGTTGGCTTGCTTTGACAACTCAATATAGTTGGATCCTCTATTGGAATGTGTTCTTGATCTGTGTGTCCATAATCCGATCATTTGTGGCTTGTTCCATGCAATCTGGATTTAACTCTATTGATGTGATTTTTTCTGCCATGTCGGATGTGTCCAGTAGAGGTGGAAAGTAGGGTCGAAGGCGGTCCACATTGAACATTGGGTGTAGACCAAGGAATGGTGGAATATTAAGCTCAAAGGAATTGTTTGCTACAACCTTGGTGATGGTGTATGGCCCATATTGGAGCGGGTGAATCTTGTGGTAGGGTCCAACGAGGCGCTCCTTTTGCAAATGTAGCCACACTTTTTCTCCCACCTGGAAGTTGTGTGGCACCCAATGTTGATCATGTCGTTGCTTGTACTTAGCATTGGCTCTGTCCAAGATGTCATGAACCTATTGGCAGATATTTTGAATGCGCTCAATGAAGTCATTTTCCTTGTCAACCTCAGACTGGACATGGGTTGAATCTTCTTGAGTAGCCGCAAATTGAAATATCCTTGATCCCGCTGACCAGGATATCTACTACAGATCTAGTGTTATGTCTCACAGATCTAATACACTGGGGGTTTCTGAATGCATTTTATCTTTAGATATGATACTTTGGGGGTTTCTAGATGCGTTTTTAGTTGTGTGTTTGAGATATTTATGGTTATCACAAGTGCATGTTGGTTATTGCATGTGCATGTTGGTTATTTCATGTGCATGTTGTGTATTTATGGTTTAAACAATATATAAAGGATGCATGTAGAATTAAGGAACATCAACTGCCCAATAACATGTATTATGTGACTCAAGCATGGAAATACAATAATATACTGTAAATATAGAGTATAATCGTCAACTAGATCTCATGGATCATCACTGGAATACAAAAAAATAGAATAAAAATACTCATGATCAGAAGATGAAGGCATATCTGATGCATGCACGGATAGATAGTAAAAAATGTGCAATCCCAGAGAATTACGGTAACCACTACCAGCTAGAAAACTCATCCAAAGGGATAGATCGTCAGAATGCACTAGAAACTTCTCCAATATAAGTGCCTTGTCTTCTAGACTGAAATGGATGAGTGCCAGATGTCAGATCTGATCTCTGAGGCACTGGATCTGGACCCCTGGGGTATTTACACACCTCCTGGGAAATTGTATGCACCCGAAATGATTCCACCAATGGAATCTACTGATATAGGACTCAAAATGATCATCTTGCCAAATGAAAAACTAGGTCGGAAGGGTTTCCCCAGATCTGCTCTGATGCTCCGTCTGCAACCTCAAATTTCCTATCGGAAGAGCTGTGCCCTAAATGGTTGGATGATGCACAATGCAAGATTCAAACATTAGAATATGATGGAGAATGGCTCAATCTGAGCACCCTGTCTGGATCTCAACTGGGTTGGAAGGAAAATGCAATATGAAATCGGACCTCGTGTAGCTCCCCAAACCCTCAAACTGACGTGCGCCCTCACTAGTTGAGTTGTGCACTCTGCACTAGATACTCCTAAATAGCATGGTGAAATACCTGGATGGTATCTCCGATGGGATAGGGTGTGTCTCTCAACACCTAAACCGATCAATGGTGGTGGTTTCCTCCAGAAATCCACAAAAAAATAAGGTCGACTCTCTTCCTCCTCTGGGAACTCTCAACATCAAATCATAACAATGCACAATGATGAATTAGGTCAAATTCCTCCCTTTGTACCATTCCCAACCTAATTCACCATTGACCTCACTTAATCTAGGTGATTTTCCTCCTAAGCTAAATAATTAATTAATTAAGTCCCCCTTTAGCACCTTTTCATTCTAATTCTTTGTTGACTTAGGCTCAAGTGACTTTTCCTAAGTTTTTAGATTAATTCATTGTTTAGCCATCAATTCACCCTTGTTTCTCCATCTTGTTCCCTATTTGTGCCTAACTATAGTCTACGGGAACAAATAGAGTACTAAGTCACTTCCTCGTGGCCTACTCTTGGGAATAGGACATCACAGTCCTCCCTTCCTGATATTACTTGTCCTCAAGCAACATCAATCCTGGGTGTTGCAAAATATGCTCTCCCTCCCATGTGGCATCCTCCACTGGAAGACCCCTCCATCTAATCAATCATTCTCTGATTACCTTGTTCCTCAACCCGCGTTCTCTCTACTCGAGCACCTCCTCAGGCACTAACTCCAACTGGCCATCCTCATCTAAAGGTGGCAGCTCCTCTGAAGTGTTGATATGTTGTCCCACTGTCTTTTTAAGGCAAGAAACATGAAAGATGTTATGAATATTGCTAACCTTCGGTAGCTCTATCTCGTATGCCACCTTGCCTACTCTCCCGATGACTCTGTATGGCCCATAAAATCTCAGTTTCATTTTCTATGCTCCATTCCTCTTCAAGGAGGATTGTCGATATGGTTGTAATCGTATAAAAACCAAGTCCCCAACCTCAAAACTGCGCTTGATCCTCTACCTATCTGCATAGATATTTTTCTAATTTTGTGTTGCATGTATGCTTTCCTTTACTACCTGCTGAATCCTTTAGCTCTCCTGCACCCAATATTTGGCCACTAGGACCCTGCTATCCCCAAATATAGTATCCAAAAAAGTGGGTGCATCGTATCCATTCAATTCTCTAAATGGTGACATCCTGATAGACATATGGTGTGTCGTGTTGTAACAATACTCACCCATGTGCAATTACTTCACCCATGTGCATTGTTGTCCTCCCACATAGTTCCTCATATACCCCTCCACCCATTTGTTGATGATATCTGTATGGTCATCTGTTTGTGGGTGGTAGTTGGTACTCGTGGCTAGCTCTGTGCCTATCAATCAAAAAAGATCCTTCCAAATTGCGTTGATGAAGCACCCATCTCTATCACTAACTATCTTCTTGGGTAGGCCATGCAATCTGAATACCTCTCTAAAAAATAACTCTGCTACCTATATGGCCTTGTAGTCCATGGTTATGGTGAAGAAATGTGAAAATTTGGTCAGCTTGTCGACCACTACAAATATACAGTCCCTGCCCTGCATGTGGGGAAGGCCTGTGATGAAATCCATAGAAATGCCCTCCCATTTCTTCTCTAGAATGGATAAAGGTTGTAGTAACCCTGTTGGGTTTGTATTCTCTAACTTGTTCTTCTGACAAGTCGTGCACTCCTAGATGTGCTTCAGTACATCATACTTGAGACCCTTCCACTAGAATCTCTCCCTGATCTTCCTGTAAGTTTTGAAATACCCCTAGTGCCCTGCTGCATGCAAATCATGACACACCTTCAGAACATTCTCCTTTAAGGTATATTCTGGAACCAAGTAGATCTAGTCTTTGTAGAAAATGGTGTCATCTAGTACCTGGTATCTATCTTTGACCACCTGTCCATCCATTACCTCACAAGCAATTTTTTTTTTGAATATTCCACCAACAAGTGTGCTTTCCAATCTGTGTAAATGTCCATCGTTGAACACCCTAGTGGCCTCCTAGACAAGGCATCTGCCATGAGGTTCCTTTTTCCCTTGAAATACTCTATGTAAAAGTCAAAGGATTGGATCTTAGAGACCCACTTCTTTTGCCTCTCACTGAGGTATTTCAAATCCAGGAAACACTTGAGACTATTGTGATCAATCTTCACTACAAATCTGTTGCCCACCAGATGCTGCCTGAATTTGGTTAAGGTGTGCATAATAGCTAGCATTTCATTGTCGTAGATGGGGTAGAGTCGCTCTGAATCGTTGAGATTCCTTCTCTCAAACACAATGGGATGGCCTCCATGCATCAACACTTCTCCAATTCCCACCTCTGATGCATCACACTCCAATACGAACGACTACGAGAAGTCCAAAAGGGCTAGAATAGGGCATGCGCTCATAACCTCCTTCATCTTCTCAAATGTCTGTTATGACTCCTATGTCCACTAAAAGGCACCCTTATTTGAGTGGTTCTCCTAATTGCGAAAACCCCCTAACAAACCTCCTATAATAACTGCACAAACCAAAGAAGCTCCTCAACTCTGTCAAACTCCTGGGTGTTGGCCAATCCAAAATGGCCCTGATATTTTCCTGATGTACCTGAACCCCCTGTGCACTGATGATGTGGCCCAAGTAAAGAAACTCTGTCATTCGAAACTCACACCTAGACTCTTTGGCGTACAGTGACGGTGCTTCCATGATGCTCAATACCTCCTCCAAGTGCCCCATATGCTCCTTCCATGTCTTGTTGTAGACCAAAATATCATCGAAGAAAACCAATACCGATTTCCTCAAATAACCCCTGAAAATCTGGTTCATGCAAGACTGGAATATAGCTAGTGCATTGGTTAGCCCAAATGGCATAACCAGAAACTCAAAATGGAAAAAAATGGCACTGAAATGTCGTCTTCTCTATGTCCTACTCTCTGATGTTGATCTAATGATATCCAGAGCGTAGATAAATCTTTGAGAAGAAAAATTCCCCATGCAGCTCATCCATCAACTTGTCAATGCGAGGGATAGGATATCGGTTTTTTCTGGTTTTCTTATTCAAATCCTAGTAGTCGATGCACATCCTCATGGTACCATCCTTCTTCAGGACTAAGACAACTGAAGAGGCAAATGGACTGCTACTAGGTCTGATGTGTCCCATTGCCAACAATTCCTTGATTGATTTTTCTATCTCATCCTTGAACCTCTTAGGATGAGGATAGGGGGGTGATCACAGGTTTTGCCCCCTCCTCCAACTCAATGGTGTGCTCAAAACCCCTGTCTGGTGGTCTCTCTGGTGGAATCGAACCAAAAACCCACTGATGTTGTCCCAACAAGTTCATGATCTCTATCTGATACTATTATCGACCCTCGAAATCCTTCTACGTAGTGATCAAGCACTTTGCAGAAAATGTTTCCTCCCCATACCTGAATATCCTCTCCATCCTCTTGGATGAGATTGTCCTAGGTGCCCCTATTGACATGCCCCTTAGGAAAACCCTCTTCCCATCACTATCTCTAAATCCCATCTCTAAGGTTTGGTAGTTGGTGGTGATTTTACCCAAGGTGATCAACCATTGAACTCCCAAAACTACATTTGTGTTTGATAGGTCAACCACATAAAATATATCTCTCATAGTGTAGTTTCCCAACCTTATCTCCAAGTCCAAAACTTTGTCTAGACACTCCATGGTATGGCCATCTGCTATTGTGACATCAAATCCCTCAAAATCCTCTATCTAAAGGGCCCATATCGATACCAATGAAGCGTCGATGAAGTTGTGGGTGGCCCCACCATCTATCAGGGAGATTTCTTATTGCCCCTGAATAGTACCTTTGATCTAGAGGGTGTCATATCTAGGTACACCAGAAAGGGTCACTATGACTCTGCCCTTTGCTCGTTACCATCTTCTATCCTGCTCAGGAGGTTATGGAACAACCAGTGGGTGGGTCCCTTCTGGTGTCAGTGGTCTACGGGGAGGTTTCTCCTCCACCTACTCTGGCTCCTCCTCTGAGCTGGTGGATTCACTATCCTGATCCTCCTCCTCACTGTCCATGTTGTCTATGGCCACCTTAATATAGTGAATCTCTCCCTTTCCCATGCATATGTGGTCTGGGACCCAAGGATATCTACAGTTGAAGCAAATCTTCTTCCTCATAAGCTCTCACCTCGTCTCATCATCCAACTTATCCTTACCCTTCCATTCCCTCTGTAATGGATTCTGGTCTCGATCCTTCTATGGTATGGAGGATTTGGAAAAGGGTTTACTTTTTGGCACTAAATCTACCAAATATCTAGTGCGTAGGATGGCATCCTGCAGGGTGTGAGGTCGACATGCCTTCACCCATCCTCTCAAGGGTTATGTGAGCCCTTATGTGAATAGCATGATTAGTCGGGGCTCGAATATATCTGTCACTGCCAGTGCTACCCATTGAAACTATGAGATGAAAGCCTTTGATGTGCCAGTTTGTCTCAACTGGGCTAGATCTCTGAAATAGATCTCTGGATCCCTCCTGTCGAATATGTCCATGAGTCTCTCTGTGAACTCTCGGTAGGAGGTGATGCGATTGTGGCCCAATGTCACCAATCCCTGACACCACCACTCATATGCTTCACCCTCTAAGTGTAAGGTGGTGAAACTAATGTCCTTTATCTCGTTCATCTAGTTGAGCTTGTAGTAGGTATCAATCTTCTGTACCCAAGCTCTGGTGGTGCATTTGGGTGATCTGTCGAAAGAAGGTATGGTGAGTTTACCAACTGTTCGAATGAAATCAATGTTATGCCCCTGTTGCCGCTGCGACCCTCCTCTCTGTGGCTCTTTGGGGTGGTTCATGAGTCTGAGCCCACAATACTTGACTAAGTTCATGTCCTAATGGAAGTCATGGCCCAATGCTGCATACTCTCTCCAATACTCAGGAATGTCCTCTGCATGAGTGGGCGGTCTCTATGCTATCAACATTTTTGCTGCTACCTGGGGTGCCCTCTGGAAATAGGGAAACAACAGTCAGGGAATCCTACTCGTAGGGGTGTATGTGCGAGTGGGTGACTGGGGTATATTGCCTGCCCTTGAGTTCCCCTGTGCTGCATGCGGGGCTTGTGTGCCCAAAATGTCCACCATAGCCAATCTATCATCTACCTGAGCCAAGGACTGAGACATGGTCCGCTGACTAGCTAACATATCACAGATAACCTTCATGAAGGCTGCATTTGGATCCATGGGGGACTTACCACTGCCCTCTGGTCACTCATATCTGTCACCTAGCCTCCTCTCTACTTCACGTGCGGCATCACACTCTACGCTTCTCTTTTCTTCTCTATGTGCCTCTTCCTCTTCCTCTGAAATGGGATGGAAAGGAGGAAAGTTAGGCCTAGCCCTTCTTTCCTTTCACATGTTGTAAGTGACATATTTGTCACCTATGTGCTCACGACCACCTGGGTCTTCTGTTGCACTCATAGTCTTTAGTCACAGGCTGGAAGGACTAAAGCTCTGATACCACTGAAAAATCCATGATCCCGTTGATCAAGATATCTACTATGGACCTAGTGTTATATCTCATAGATCTGATACACTAGGGGTTTCTGAATGCATTTTATCTTCAGATCTGATACTCTTGGGGTTTCTGGATGCATTTTTAGTTGTGTGTTTGAGATATTTATGGTTATCGCAAGTGCATGTTGGTTATTGCATGTGCATTTTGGTTATTGCATCTGCATGTTTCGTATTTATGATTTAAACAATATATAAAGGATGCATGTAGAAGTAAGGAACATCAAGTGCCCAATAACATGTATTATGCGACTCAAGCATGGAAACACAATAACATACAGGAAATATGGAGTATAATAGTCATCTAGATCTCACGGATCATCACTAGAATACAAACAAATAACATAAAAATGCTCGTGATCAGAAGATGAAGGAATATCTTATGCATGCACAGATAGATAAACAAAAATGTGTGATCCCAGAGAATTACGATAACCACTACCATCTGGAAAACTCATCCAGAAGGATAGACCATCAGAATACATTGGAAACTTCTCCAATAGAAGTGCCCTGGCCTCTATACTGAAATGGATGAGTTTCAGATGTCATATCTAATCTCTGAGGCACTGGATCTAGACCCCTGGGGGGTTTGCGCACCTCTTGGGACATTGGATGCACCCCAAATGATTCCACCAATGGAATCTACTACTATAGGACTCAAAACGATTGTCTTTCCAAATTCAGAACTGGGTCGGAAGGGTTTCCCCATATCTGCTCTAATCCTCCATCTACAACCTCAAATGTCTCGTCAGAAGAGTTGCGCCCTAAATGGATGGATAATGTGCCCTAAAATATTCCACCATCAAAATATAATGGAGAATGTCTCAATCTGAGGGCCCTGGCTACATCTCAACTAGGTCGAAAGGAAACTGCAATCTGAACTCGGACCTCGTGCAGCTCCCCAAATCCTCAAACTGACTTGCGCCCTCACTGGATGAGCTACGCACTCTGCACTGGATACTCTTGAATATCATGGTGAAATACCTAGATGGTATCTCCAATGGGATATGATGTATCTCTCAACACCGAAACTAATCAATGGTGGTGGTTTCCTCCAGAAATCCACAAAATAGTAAGGTCGACTCTCTTCCTCCTCTGGGAACTCTCAACATTAAATCATAACAATGCATAATGAGGAATTAGGCTTAGGCTTAGGCCTTAGTGACTTTTCATTCTAATTCTTCGTTGACTTAGGCTTAAGTGACTTTTCCTAATTTTTTGTCTTAATTCGTCGTTTAACCATCAATTCACCCTTATTTCTCCATCTTGTTCCCTGTTTGTGCCTGACTATAGTCTACGGGAACACATAGACTACTAAGTCACTCCCTGTTGGCCTACTCTTGGGAACGAGACATAACACAAATGGCATGGCTATGTCAATGGGACATAGTGGTTGGAATCCCAATCCCACCTGAAAGGGGTTGTGGTTGGTTGAGCTATGGAGAGCCCGGTTGTAGTTGTGTTGTACATAGGGGAGGCTCTCATCCCATGTGCATGGATGCCTTGAGTTGTACATGCGCAGAATGTGTAAAATCATCTGGTTGATGACCTCTGTCTGGACATCAGTTTGTAGATGGAAAGCTATGGACTTCTTGAGCTTGGTCTCCAACATCGACCAGAGGTTGGACCAAAATATACTAAGGAACCTGTTGTCCTGATTTGAGATGATAGACTATGGGATCCCAAAGTGTACCCAAACTCGTTCAAAGAAGATTTTAGTAGTGTCTTATGTTGTGATATTCTTATTGCAGGCCATCATAATGGACATATTTGAGAATCTATCGACGACCACAAAAACACAGTTATTTCCATGCTTAGTAGAAGGAAATCCCAACATGTAATCCATGGAGATGGATTCCCAAGGTCGACTAGGGGTAGGCAACAAAGTATAAAGGCCTTGCTTCTTGATGGTCAGTTTTTCAATGGCGCAAGAAGTGCAGGACTTGATGTACTTCCTGACATACTGTTGAAGGTTCAACCAATAGAAATATTTTTGTAGTACTACCACGGTTTTCTCGACCCCAAAATGCCCAACGACCCGACTGTAGTGCACCTCCCAAATCATCTTGGCACGCTCGCTTGAAGGAACACAAAGGTGTCCCAGGTGACATATCAGGGCATCCTAGAGATGAAAATTAGGAAATTTCTTACCCTCCAAGAGTGTATTGTATGTGTGGTCGAATTCTGGATCACTTTTGTAGAGAAGTAGTGAATCGAAAGTCTCATGCCCACAAGAGTTGAGCACCATGGTTAGCACCATGATAGGTGGTTGGCTGAGGCAGTCGGAAACATTATTGGTGCTTCCTTTCTTGTACTTAATGTTCAAATGAAATTGTTGTAGGTATGTGGACCACTTTTAATGGCGATCGTTCTGCAACTTCCCTAGTGTCTGTATGAACTGCAAGGGTTAGTGGTATGTGTGGATGACCATTTCCTTTCTAAAAATGTAATTCTTCCATTGTCCGAAAGCCTGCACAATGGAATACATATCTTTGTCATAATTGGGATACTTCCGGACTGTGTCAAAAAGTGTCTCACTGTGATATGCGATTGGATGCCCCTGTTGAGTAAGGACTGACCCAATAACATAGTCGGAGGAATCTATCTCGATCTCAAATGGTTGTTGAAAGTCTGGTAATGTGAGCACTAGTGCAGAGAAGAGGCGATGCTTCAAATATTTGAACGCCTTCTGTTGATATTCAGACAAAAATAATTTTTCTTTCTCTCCTCCCTTGTTGACTTGACTCAAGGGCCAAGTGATATGAGAGAATCCCAACACGAACCTGCGATAGAAATTGGAAAGACCCAAAAAGCTGTGGAGATCTGTTAGGGTTGTTGGGGCTGGCCAATCTCAAATGACTTGGATCTTGGCTGGATCCACATGCACCCCCCGCTCATCAATAATGTATCCCAGATATTGAACCTGGTTCATGCCAAAAGTGCACTTCTCCAAATTGGCACACAACTTCTCTTGCCGCAGTGTTTGGAGGACCTGCCAGATGTGGTGGAGGTGCTCTTCCCAAGTCTAGATGAAGATCAGAATGTCATCCAAGTACACCACTACAAAGGAGTTGGTGAATGGTCACAAGATGTCATCCATTAGTCTCATGAAGGTTGTAGGGGCATTCATCAACCCGAAAGGCATGACCAACCATTCGAAAAGGCCCTCCTTGGATTTAAAGGTAGTCTTCCACACATCAGAGGGTTTGATTGGTACCTGGTGATACCTAGACTTCAAGTTGATCTTGCTGAAATATTTATCCCCCTTGAGTTGGTCCAGAAGGTCATCAATTTGTTGTATCAGGTACCTATTTCAGACAATGATCTTGTTCATTGTCCGATAGTCAATGCAGAGTCTCCAAGTCCCATCCTTCTTCTGCACCAGCACAATCAGGCTCCCACAAAGCGATGAACTTGGTCGGATGTGACATTTATGCAACAGATCTTAAATTTGCCTCATGATTTCGTCATTCTCCATAATAGAGAACCAATAGATTGGTCCATTGGGTAGCGACGCACCTGGGATCATATTGATGGGGTGTTTTAATTGACAATGTAGAGGCACCCCTGTGGGGGAGGTGAAGATTTCCTCATACTCCTCCATGACCTTATCCATCTATTTTTGTCATGTAGAGGGGCCCTGTCTGGAGGTCATGGCCACAGTCTTCTTCTTTCCCTGAGGGTGGATCATCAGGAAAACAAATTTCCTGGTTTTGGAAATGATCTTACTGCATTGTTTTGCAGTAACCAAAGAGATGGTTGTAGGCGGTGCTATTTCCAGTATCCTGTAAATGTTATTTCCCAAAGTAATAATAACAACACGAGGCCTAGACTCATACATAGCATGTCGCTTCCACAAGTATGGTTGGCCAAATAATACATCAGAAACATCAAGAGGATAAATGTCACATAATACTTCATCCATGAAGGGCTTGATGTTGTAGGGAAGGTGACATTTTTGGCTAAAGTGGAGGTCACGTCCTTGGTGCAGCCACCCGATGGTGTATGGTTGTGGGTGTGTTGTGGTCACAATCCCAGTCATTTCATGACCTCTACTAAGATGAGGTTCTTATGGCTCCCATTATCGACAATGAACTGCAATGGGGAACCCTTTACCCACATCTGGGAATGGAAGAGGCGCTCTACCTCCTATGGATCTTCTGGTTCCTTCTTCTGGATCTTCATGGTGGAAAAGGTGGCGTTGGGCTCCACATCGATAATCTTCTTCCCCTTGTTATTCCCCTTGTCGGGTTCTGATTTAGAGTCTGAGCCTGCATCTGATTCAGAAGCCTTCAACTCGGCTACCAGTGACGACTTGGCCCAACACTCACTTGTGTTGTGAGTGGAGCTCTTATGGAAATCACACCACTTCACGTGTCCTTTTTTGGCTTCGTGGTGTTGTTCTTTGCTTGCGACTTTGGCAGGTTTTCCTGGGTCGCCCTACCTTGGCTTGGTCGTTTGTTCGATGGTTTGGGGGTACATTTCCCTTGATTTTGATTCATAGACCCAAAGTCTCACTTCTTTTGTTTGAACTTTTGCTCAATCTTGGCAACATACTGGTATTCCACACCAAGCGAGGAGATGTTGAGGAACTCCATTTCCTCCTAAATGTATCTATGAAGACAAATGTAGTACTTTAACGCCAATTTTTTCTCTGAATCTTTGATACCCAACTTTGTGCATAGGGTATGGAACAAATTCATCATCTCATGCACATCTTGGTCCCTTTGTTACCGCAGCGTAGTCCATTGTATGTATTTATCCTCATATCTCCCCACGGGATAATATTGTTCCTTGATGGCATCTCAGAAAGAATTCCAAGTGGGTGTGACCAAGAACAGAGACGGTTCCCCCTCTCTCTGTTGCTCCTAGTAGGTTTCCCACCAGTGCTTGACATGGGGGGCGTCTTTAAGGAGTGAAAAAATAATCCTTTCTGAGTCAGAAAAGTCATGAACCGAGAAATATCCTTCTAACATATTCAACCATCTATCAACAACATCTGCATCTATTTGGCCCTCAAATATGGGAATGTCAAAGTTTACTTGTACCTTAAAAGGAGTGGTGCCTCTAGAGTGGCTTAAGGATGTAGATGCACTGCCAGTGGGCAGTCATTGAAGGATCTGGGCAAAGTTGTCCATCATCGCATTCCTTTGTTTCTCGAGGGCCTCCTCAAGCAATAATTTGATAGGATCTCCTACTCCATAATCTTTCTTTTCTTCCCCCATGGGCGACCGTCGGGGTTTACGAGGCTGATCTTGCAATGGTTCAACTAGATTGAGCCCTAACTCCTTATACCCCGACCTCGTTGGGTACATGCAAATAAGGATCAAGAAAGAGCAGACTGCTCTGATACCACTGATCCGGATTTATGCGGGAACACAATGAAATACAAAAATACGCATAAACGTAGAGATGCAGTGGAATTAAAACTTCATTTCATTAACAACAAATGACTGAAATATGCTTACAAACAGAATGGAAATAAAATAGCTTGGGTGCTGGTAGCTTATCTATAAGAAGAGATGTGGCAGCTAATGGCCTCTGAACTCTGTGTTACAATGAGGCTCAAAGGCCTATATATTATTGAGAAATAATGGAAAACCCTAAACATCCAAAAACCTAACCCTGGGAGATGAAACGCCATAATATGGGCCTCGTTGGGGTAAATTGGTACATCAATTTCTTGGGGTCGTAACTTTGGCATACTATCTCCATTTGACGCACATGATACATCGTTAGAAATATCTATCTGAGGAATACACTACTAATAGTGAATATCAAGTATGAAACAAACTCATATTCACCACAACATTGCTACCCAAAAAACGTCATTTAGGGGCTCAAAATGGCTCTGGAAGTTCAGGACCCGAAAATAATAGTAAATTGTGCTACAATTAAGGAAATTGAAAAACTGAAAGAAAAAATGGTGTGGGTCCAAGTGGAATAGGTGGGTGGCCACCAATATCCACCTAGATCAATATTATCCAATTGGTTAAGGATGTTATATTTAGAAGAGGGAAGAGGGGAAGAAACTCCTTGATTTTCCGAAACTCTGACATCTTGTGTATCAATACTTTGAGAAGATGATCTTGTTGTGGAAGAAGTACGAGGAGGATCATATTTACCCTTGGACGTTTAATTTTTGTTCCTGGTATTGATTACCATAGAATCCTCTAGTTCAACCCAATCCAGAACAATGATTGTGGTATCAGGCCTTTTACCAAAGATCTTATCTCTAGCATTTTTATTAATTTTGCAGGTACTTTATTCATGATTTTCTGAATAGAAGTTACACCAACTATGAGACATAATGGCCTTTGGCTGAAAAGTGTTTTCATTAGTATTCCTAAGAGGCTCTGAGGAAGAAGAAGTTGACCCAGGGGCGGGTGAAGAAACACTTCACTTTCGTTCATAGGCTATCGTCCTATTGTTCATATCTTGCACGAGTTGTAGGAGGGAATACATATATGTTTTCTTGACTAAGTCCCCTTTAGGGAAACCTGTTCTTTCGATTTTCTCCTCATATTCTTTCAAGTCTATCATGATAATGGGAAGGTAGCGCATTATAATAATGCATGAAAGCAGCATGATTTTGCGGGCAGATTAGTTCAGGGATTTGATTGTATAATTTGGTGAAGCAAAGGTTAAAATACTTAATGGTTTCACCATATTTATAGGAAATATTGTTGTATTCCCTTAACTCCTTAGCTAGACTCTTGGACTGTCCATAAGTGGACTTGAACCAATAAACCAATTCTTCCCATGTGGAAATAATTTTGGGAGGGAGATCAAGGAAATATGTCATCGCTTTCCCTTCGAGGGAGATGGAAAATAGATGCATGTGAGTGTCACTATCATTATCCCCTATGTTATGACAAGCATTATAAAATACTACTAGGTGTTCATTTGTAGTAACAAGATTATTTCCCAAAAACTTATGTATATGCTCCTTAAACTTTAATAATGGATGAGTAGCATTTTCAAGATTCAAGGGAGAAGACATGTGTCATGGGTTGGTCGTAGCATCTTCTTCGAACTAGAAAATAACATTTTTCTTTATCACTTTAGTAGGATTGGTAGTGGATTGAACAGGGACCCGATGATTGTATACACTACCAATTACCAACGAAGCAGAAGGTTGGGAGGAGGAGGCACCTTCGATTCCACTACCACTACCCGTAGATTTCATGTTGAAGGTAATAGGTATAGGTGATGAAGGTGAACTAGCAGAATCAAACAAATTTCTCCTTAGAGCACTTTCTTGTGTTGATAAAAAAAAATTCCTCCTTCCTATTTCAAAAAAAGGAGTAGCTTCAGGGGACAATCCTCTTCTCCTTCAAGAGATGTGAGGATTTGAGGACATGAAAGAGAAAGCCAAGGATTTAGGAAAAGAGAGGTTACTGGTGATTTCTATGCTTCCTTTTTCTGGCTTCCCAGTGTTCACAGATACTTATATCTCTTTCAATTACTTCCCAAGAGCGTTCAAGTTCAGCACGAGTACTAGCAGTTTCTAAAATAATGTTGAATAAGATCAAAGCAATGCTATTTTTGTCATCGAGATCATTTCTAATATTGGTTTTCCTTGTAACATGTACTTTCATGGAAAAAATCAGTCAAGGAGTATCTAGAAAAAATAGAGAAATTTGAAGATAATTGTGAATACAATCAACCAAAGAGATATGGAAGATCTCCCCAGTATGGTCGCCAAATAAATGTTGAGGAAAAGGTATGGAAAACCTTTCTCAAGCATTTTCATATCTTTTTGGGCTAAGACAAGATATTTGGGAATGTCACTTGGGGTTTATAGCCTAAAAAACAATCGCTTAATCCACAAGTATTAAGTACAAAGGATCAAGGTTGGTTTTTATGTGTTATATATAACAGTGCAAAAGAAATAAACTTAAACAAAGTTACATGAATGTGTACAGAAATTACACAAATGTGTACATGGAGATAAAAGAAAAAGAATGAACCAGATCATTAAAACACATGTGTGAGACTGAAATGGTAATCTATTTTTTCATTTATTTCATTATGAGATACAAAACTAAGTTTTATTTACAAACCCCTGCAAGGGTATGGACCAAAATCATATTTAGAAGCCTTCGATGGGCACCATACAAGAGGACTAACAAAAAGAAGAAAACTTAAGCTAAATATTTGGATCAGCGTGCCACAAAATGTTGTCACTTGTCTCTGCAAGATATTCTTTATCAATCATGAAATTCAATTCATACACAAACAAGAATACATAGACTATGAAAGATCAATCATACACCTTTAAAACAAGCTGATGAAATATGTGATTCAATTTTTTGAATCTGGTTGCCTTCAATAAGACCATGTTGTCATCAAGAGGGTTAAGACTTATAGTAAACTCAGAATGAATGAAAGTTGAAAATATCTCATTAGTATAGAGAAAAACTTATAGCTATAGTTTTCCTTCTATTATCTCTCCCTTTGTCTCTTCATCTCATTAAGCTTTTATTCCTTCTCAATAAGTTATGGTTGTTCAACTACCTTTCTTTAGTTAATACAAATTAGCTTAAATAATTAGTTGAGACAAGTAATAATAGTATATAAAGGTATAATTAATAATAACTAAATAGGTGGGACCCCTTGTGACTCCCAATTATTTCTTTTCATAATTATCAAACATGAAATATAAAACTCAATCATTTNCTTAATCCACAAGTATTAAGTACAAAGGATCAAGGTTGGTTTTTATGTGTTATATATAACAGTGCAAAAGAAATAAACTTAAACAAAGTTACATGAATGTGTACAGAAATTACACAAATGTGTACATGGAGATAAAAGAAAAAGAATGAACCAGATCATTAAAACACATGTGTGAGACTGAAATGGTAATCTATTTTTTCATTTATTTCATTATGAGATACAAAACTAAGTTTTATTTACAAACCCCTGCAAGGGTATGGACCAAAATCATATTTAGAAGCCTTCGATGGGCACCATACAAGAGGACTAACAAAAAGAAGAAAACTTAAGCTAAATATTTGGATCAGCGTGCCACAAAATGTTGTCACTTGTCTCTGCAAGATATTCTTTATCAATCATGAAATTCAATTCATACACAAACAAGAATACATAGACTATGAAAGATCAATCATACACCTTTAAAACAAGCTGATGAAATATGTGATTCAATTTTTTGAATCTGGTTGCCTTCAATAAGACCATGTTGTCATCAAGAGGGTTAAGACTTATAGTAAACTCAGAATGAATGAAAGTTGAAAATATCTCATTAGTATAGAGAAAAACTTATAGCTATAGTTTTCCTTCTATTATCTCTCCCTTTGTCTCTTCATCTCATTAAGCTTTTATTCCTTCTCAATAAGTTATGGTTGTTCAACTACCTTTCTTTAGTTAATACAAATTAGCTTAAATAATTAGTTGAGACAAGTAATAATAGTATATAAAGGTATAATTAATAATAACTAAATAGGTGGGACCCCTTGTGACTCCCAATTATTTCTTTTCATAATTATCAAACATGAAATATAAAACTCAATCATTTGATTTCAGATATATCCTCCTTGTAACTCTCGTCTCATAATTATGATCAAATATTTTAAATATCAACAAAATATAAAATGACCATTTCCAAAAATATCATATCCATGCTATCCCAAAAACAATTGCCTTAATATATGCTTGTTGTCCAAAAATTTGTCAAAGTAAAAATAAGGTCTTCAAAATAAAAAATAACATTAATCATCATCAAAAACCATATTAAATGTGAGAGGCATTTGGACTCTTTTCACTGCTATCCCCTTTTGATTTTTCTGTGGCATCCTTTGGTTGGTTGGAACCTTGAGGTTGAACTGCACTGATAACATGAGAACAATCATACTTAAGATGAATGCAGGAGGACATAGATTTGGAAGACTCTTTGGATAAATTGGAGGGAGTGGCTACTCCTTTTTCTTTGTCATGCACAAGCTCAGGGACATCAATTTTTAATCTCTTACTAGCATGAGATGACTGCACGGGTGAGACAGCATGATCAACTTGGGAAATTTGATTCTTTGGTGGTGGTGGAGGGGGTAATGGAAAAGAATAAGTAGGCCAATTGTGGTGATGAACAACAAGTTGGTGGAAAATCTCTTGCCAACCATCATTGGCAGGAAGCTCTGGTTGCATTGATACATGACGAGGGACTCAGATACTGAAAAACATTTGGTGTGATTGGAAGGGATGTCTTTTAGGTCAGGGTTGGAGGATCCCTTCGCTTACTAGGTTGAAGAACCCACCTTGGAAAAGATGGTTCAATTCCTGTGGATCAACATCAAAATGTATGGAAAATCGAGGTCTTCTATGACCCCTCTGCCAATTTCCTCTTCCTCTATTGCCTCTTTCATTATTGCCTCTATTGAAGAAACTCATCTTGAAGAAATGTTCCAATTAGTTATGAAAACTCTTGATAGTCCATGCATCAACCCTACCTAAATAAAATCAAAGGTTGGCTCTATCACTCTCAACAAAATCACATGCAATCAATCCATTCATCATACTACTCCAATAAATAATTAATTGATATTGAATAGGGAATGACAGGGTTATTGGGAAGATGAGGGGTTGATAATGAATGAAAAGCGGTAGCATGGACAAGAACCACCAGCGGATATTGTTCAAGAAAACACAGATGTGACTTCCATATAAAAAAAATATTTCCATTTCATAATTTCAAACTCCAGTCACTTCCTTTTCCTTTTTATTATTTCTTTTGAAATTCCATTCACAATAAAAAAACAGAGAATTAAAATGAGTCTAGAAAGATGGTGGGATTGTAAGGAGCGAAAAGTGGTATAATGAACGAGAAATGAGATGGACATTGTTCCATTAAATAAAATAAAATTTATTCTTAAAAGTGGCATACCCTTAATAGCCCAAAAAAACATTTTAAATTGTAGGCGATTAAAAGTTAAAGACACAACAACTTCCCTATCAAACCCAAAGCAGAACTCCAGGACTCTTAAACTCACCTAGTTAATTCCTATCTTTTCGTCATTCATGTTTGATCAAACAACACCACAATTTATATCTATATTGTCCATAATTCCAACTAACAATGACCATGTTAAGATCACTTAGAGAAGACATGGGGAGGTCGAGGAAAAGAACATTCCATTGAACTTAATCATTTACATCAACCAAATTTCTTTTTTGTACAATGGAATGGGTTTGAGACCCTCTATTCTATTAGATTGTCACCCTTTCTTCTTCTAACAATCAAACAACTCCATGCATCGCTGAGCCAAAAAAATTATAACCAATTTCTTCCCACTATACAATTTTTATTTATTTATTTGTAGAGCTCTTTTCATATGATGTACTATCAACATAATCATTCCATCAATTAAACTAGATCACATCAAGCGTGCAATGGAGTGTAACATAAGCCAACAAATTTCCAACATACGAGGTTGGTATATAATTTCAGTATTTTCTATGTGACAGGTTGGGTGTGAAACCCCGATGTTCCTTTTTTTTTATTCACTATACGACCTTCAAAAATGACCAGGACTCTTGTAGGTATTCAGCCAATGAACCAAGGAGTTATGCAAGTAACAAATATCTCTACTATCGGGTTAACACATAACCATTTCAAAACCCAATTTTAAGTCCGCAACAGTCATGATAAGGGAGAACAAGGCCTGAACAGCCAGGTGGGTGAGACAATTCTTCAAGTGGGGTTTGTAACATGAAACCAAAACCTCCAACAATTTTACAACAAGGTTTGACACAGTCACTTCCACGGTGGCCGTCAGGTAAGAACCCAACTTTGCATACATTCAAAATGTAAAATGGAAACTAGACAGGGTAACAAACCTCTCATGAGTAGAGCATGCGGTAATAATACAACATTAAAAGAACCCAAAACTGAATATCTCTTTTGTTTACCATAAAAACCCTCTAGAATTCTATCATGAGACATGGTTGATAACAAAACAAAATTGACATAATTCTATCAACAGCATGGAGCAACAACAACCAGTCATCCACCTTAGGCGCAACCATAATTGAATAACTTCAACATGAAGGAGCATTGAAAAAACTTCCAACTTGCAACATTCGAAACACCAACCAATATCATTTGCACAAACAAAGTATACATTCAACCACCATATCTTTCAGAAAGAAAACAATCTACGTACGAATTCTAAGAGCCAACACAGAGATTCTATCCAGAGAAAGATTACAATGATGAATGGAAGGGCGAGAGTAACCATACTTGTGAGGAAAGTGCCGAGAAGCACAAAGACTACCACTATTCTCCCAACAAATGAGAGAAATGGAGGCAAACTAACCAGATAAACTAAAAATGTGTGACAAGGTGAGGGTGGTGAGCACAAGGTGGGGTAAGAATGATGTGTAGTAAATGCACGTTGCTTCTCAACCCTCTCATTAATTTCCATAAACCATAGCTATGGTGGAGTGAATCCAAACTTCATCATTTTCATTAATCAACCATATTCAAATCCAACATGTCACTTCTACTTTGCCAAATTGAAACGAAAATCATCCTATACCATAGTTTTATACCAGCACCATAATATAATATGTCCCATATTTCTAACAAGTTCCAATTTGCAAGGATCAATTGACCTCAAAACAATTGCATAAACCATAACTATTTTCCACCAAACATAACCAATACCATAACACAATATGTCATAACTAATTTGTGTGAGAGTTGAAATTTGAAATTTCATCATAGATGTATAACATTCATAACGAAAGTGATTGTCACTTCCAAACTTTCCTTTTACTTTTAAATTGACAACCCTTATCATCATTGATTGCATGGGAAAACTTGTTTGAATTCCTATTTGTTTTTCAAACTATAAAAAGCCTCGTAAAGTTGTCATGTATGCAATTCAGAGAAGCGTTTCTTTTTCACCATGATTGAAACAAGGGGGTCCCACCTATTTAGTATAGTATTATGTATATGTATATAAATAATCAGGCATTGCAACCCATTTATAGGAAGGGGTATTACATTGCACTTTTGGGCATCAACATGGAGTACCTTCCCTTGAATAATATTGAATATTTAGTAAGATACTAGGAGGATCTTCTAGGGTTTGTAGTGGACAACCCTAGATATCACCCTGGATCCACTTCCATCTCTTCAAGGGAGTTATTACTTAACCCCATATACCCAAAAAAAAATATTTGGAACTAGTCTTTTCCCATTAGTCAATCACAAACCTCAAAATCTATTTTTTGTTTTATGTTTTAGGGTTAAATTAGGGTTTGATAACAAAATTATATTCATTTTCGACCATAGAAAAGCTAGATGTTTTGGTATCTATTCATATATTTCACTTGAAAACCATCTTTAAACCCTAAAATTTTCTTGTTGATTTTTTATTTCAACATAAATAGGGCTAAACGTCTAGGGTTTATTGGTTGTTCTATTCATTAATAATTTCATAATTTTTTAGCTATCTAAAACCCTATTTTAATCCATTGTTTTAGCCCTATTTTCATTGGCTTATTACTTGTTCAAGGGATAGAATTATTGTTGTTGTTATAACTCGTCTTGTTGTTGTAATTTATCACTTTTCATACAAGTTTTGTAACAACCCTTAGTCTTATCTTTATTTTTAGTGTTTGGGGATCACCTTGCATCAAATATCATCTTGACAAACATTCTAAAGCTTCCCTAGAGTACCCCAAACCAAATATGGAATTGACTTGTATTAGTCACCCAAACCCTAATTTGTTTGACAGATATCATTGGTTGTATTTGGGTAGATTCTTAGGAGGCCTTAGACTTGATTGTGTCTTTCCTTAGGAATTCTAATTCCTACTAGGGAAGCCTCCCTTGTGTTGGATTCAATCATTCATTAAAAAGAGGGAAGTTATTTGCTAGGTGGTAGTGGTGACATCTTCCGGTGTTCCACTAGTCTTGGTACCTTGTGCAGGCCTTACAATTAGGTGTTATATTGTGTGGTAACATTTTAGTGTCATTTACGGGGAGAATTGGGTCTTTGTCCTTAGATATCTGGAGTATAGGCTTCAACCTTAGCATGAATGTAAACCAAATATTAACCTATTTTTACTCGTTTGACGACTTCATTGAGGGAATAAGCCCTTTTCCCTATGCAAATTTTGAATACTTTATGCTTGTAAAGTGAAGAAAGTATCATTGTAAAGAATTCATTCACCTCGGAAACTCCACATTGTTGGCTCAAAATCTCATCAGATATTATAAAAATCCGTCAAATGATTGAAGGTTTATCTCTATATTTATGATATAATATTAATAGGTGGGGTCCCCTATAAGAAAACACACAAACAATTATTTTCAAGCATTCTCCTCAACATACTTGCATACCTACATGTCAGTAATATGATGATGAAGCTTCAAAATTTATGGTTTGACCAATCTGCAATCCTTATGATGTTTGATTAAATGATGAAATTGGTTTGTTGCACTTCAATTTGGTGAATATTATAGTGGTAACGTATTTTCATTCTTTAGAAATTTGGTGATGTGGTACTTGTAAAATGTATGATCATCCCTAATCTTATGATTACAAAGTGCTCATGAGTTCAAAACATATAAATTTTACAGTTACATTACCTATACAAATTTGACATGTATGTAACGTGATCAAGGTGTAACAAGAAAAAGAATGGTTACAAATCATGTACGGGTAAGTTTTCACTCATATACAAGATCTTGTTACAAAGTCATGGTATGTGCAAAAGGCTATGGGATATCAATGGATTCACTTTTATAGGTTCATGTATGTTTCATGTTGAAAATATAGTTATGAAAAAAAGGTTATGTTTGAGTTGAAATGTCATAAGTATTAAGTCTATGGGAAAAATGTTTGAAACATTTTGATATATGATATCAATTTTCATTATGAATATGATTTGATTGGAATATAATATGTCATTGGTTATAAGCGTTGGCCCGCTCATATGACTATATGGGTCGTTTCTATCGATGGTCATTGAATGGCATATATCTATAACACATGGTATTTTGTTATTTGTGATGCAATGTGTTAGTGATACACCCGGTAGAATTTTATTGTTATATGGTCATATGGTCATTTGTTATGGTAAAGAGATAATGGACATGATGGGCTAGCCATGAATTTTTTCTTAGCAAAGAGGATAACAGAGAAATAAAATAAAACAGGTGTGTAAATAAAACACAAAAAATACACAACACGATAGAGACACAAATATATGTGGTTCACCCAATGAGGGCTACATCCACCAGAAAAATTTGTATTCCTTCCTTTATTGTTATCCAGCAAATGAAGGGATACAACCTACAACACACTCGTTGTAAATTCCTCTTCTTTTTCTCATAGTATCCTCTCTCAGAATACAATATTCACTTGCATACATCGCTGCAATACAATTCCATTATACATAAAAGAGGGTTGTCTTCTAGGGAAAAAAAAACCTATCATAACTTCTACTGTTAGATCTGCAACCTAATGATGAACGGTTCAAATTGACTATGAATTTACAATATTTTACAAGGCAATTTTCCCAAAAATTTCTCTTCGGGGATGCTTCCCCCAAACCCTCGCCAAGGAGGCAAAGGGGGGGGGGGCTCCAAAATATTTTCACTGCCCCTCCCTAGTGCCAGATGTGGGGGATAAATCCCCCCCACATTTTGGCGTCAATAAATGGGATCCAAACACAACTGAAACAATACCTATGAATCAAGAAGATAATCAGGCTCCACAACCAAAAATCTCCCACTTGGAGACTCATCACAACAACTCCAGTACGGTTGCACCTGCTAGACTATGATCTACCTTGGGCCTTGAAAATTTCTCATCTTCACCTTCATGCTTGAATACCAACTGAAACTGCGCAGGAAATCAGTTTATCCCTGGTTACTATCTTTGTTAACATGTCTGTAGGATTCTGGGTAGTATGTATCTTTTCCAACTTCGATTGTCCATCTTCCAAAACAGATTGTATGAAGTGGTACATGAGTTCTATATGCTTAATCTTAGAATGGAAGGTTGAGTTCTTTGCAAGATGAATGAAACTCTGACGGTCATAGTACAAACTGTTATTCTCCTATTGCTTTCCCAATTCCTCCACAAACCTTTGTAACCAAATCAAACATAGTTATTGACTTAACGAGATATGTGACCTCAAAACGAGAACTCTAGCCCTTAAAACCCATATTTTTGCATTAAAAAATAAAAATCAACCCCTAAATCAAAAAGAGGTGCTACTGGTAGCACCATTTTTTATAACAAGGTCAAAATTACAACATTTTTCAAGCATGCCCTTCAAAACTCATACACTAGCTCCAAAAAACCTTAAAATAAGCACCTAAATAAATAAATAAATGATATTACCTAAATCAAAATGTGTTTTTAAATGGTCCCCGGATGGGGTGACACGCGGAGGCGCCGCAGGGCCATCTGGACATACACTAAACGAATGTTAAATGCATAGGACCGCCACCCTCGAGCGACCCTTAATGCCGATGGACGGCCATAGCAGAAGCATGCTGGAGGAGTTACTCCTCCCTCGCGCGGCATTCAACACTCCAGGTACGCTCGATTTCACGGCT
>SNQJ01S0058477.1:0-13180 GCA_010110895.2 Picea sitchensis | reverse complement strand
TTTATACCTCCAATGATTATCATATCACTCCATTTATATTTTCATATGGAGTGATATGATTATCATATACACTCCAAACGAACATACAAAATGGAAAATGAGAATATGACAACAAGCCAAACCACTAAAACCAAATCACCAACACACCCAACAACCACCCATTTTTAATTTTTTCTTAGGAATGAAATATAAGGAAAGACATACTTTTACACTCACGACTAGATAGATAGAGCCAAAAACTAATTCATTTGCAAACAAATTACATGCAAAATATGTTGAAGATATGATGCACTTACTTTGTCAAATGTCGAGTTTATATCAGTGCCAAAATAGTTTCCAAAATGATCAAGTAGGTTTGTTCTTCCAATGGAGCTATTTTCCACATATTGAGAGATTCAAATGGGCAAAACCCTAGCTCCTAGAAATATGGTAATGTGCGGGCTGAATCGACATTAAAACCAATGTCGAATCCAAAAAAACATTGGTTGTGGAGCTTGATTATCTTTTTTATTCAGAGGTCTTGTTTCAACTATGTTTGGATCCCATTTCCTGACATGGGGGTGTGGGGGGGATTTCCACCCTACATGTGTCGCCAGGGGGGGTGGCGACAATATTTTTGAGCCCCCCCGGCAGGGGTTTAGGGGCAATTCCCCTGAAGATAAATTTTTGGGAAAATTTCCTTGTAAAATATTGTAATTTTGTAGTCAAACTAAACTGTTCATCATTAGGTTGCATATCTAATGGTAGAATTTATCTTAGGCTTTTTTTCCCTATAAGGAAACCCTCTTTTGTGTATGAGTGAATTGTAATATTGTATTCTGAGAGGAGACTGTGAGAAAAATAAGAGGAAGTTACAACATGTGTGTTGTATGTTGTATCCCTTTATTTGTTTCATAATAATAAAGGAAGTACTGGCAATTTCTCTAGTGGACATAGCCTGCATTGCGTGAACCACATATATTTGTGTCTTTATTGTGTTTTGTATCTTATGTGTTTTATTTCTGCATATGTTTTATTTTATTTCTCTGTGATCCTCTTTTCTAACAATTGGTATCAGAGCGAAAATGTAACTCGCAAGAAAAGAGGATTCTTGGTTCAAGTGGGAGAAATTTCAGAATACGGTGTTAGCACTAAAAGTCACCTTGTGACTGCAAGAGGCTAAGCCCAGTACCCATCAAAATAAATTAAAAATGATTAAAATGGTTTGAGAAGGTGGATCAGTGAGACTGTAGAGAGAGAAAAAGATAACAGAAGTAACTGCAAATCAGTTCAGGACCATTGGGCTATGGAGTCATAAGTATCATGGATAAGGAAGGCATTTAAACCACCTATTAGATAAAAGTATTAATGTGGTGATGAGGAGAAGAAGACAAAAAATGTCTGGTGAACCATGAAAGATGGGAATCATAGAAACATATCCTCCATCGCCTCAGGGATCCATAAATTAGAGAGATGACATCCAGACAATGAGAAAAACAAAGAAATTATGACAAACCATGAAATATGGAGATGATAGAAAAATAACCTCCATCGCCTCGGGGATCCATAAATCAGAGAGATTACATTAAGACAAGAAGGAAAACAAAGAAAATCTTATGAACCATGAAATATGGGCATGATAGCAACATAACCTCCATCACCTCAGGGATCCATAAATCAGAGAGATTACATTCAAACAAGAAGGAAAACAAAGAAAATATGATGAACCATGAAATATGGGAATGATAGAATTAGAACCTCCATCTCCTCAGGAATCCATAAATCAGAGAGATTACATTCAGATAAGAAGGAGAACAAAAATAACATGTAAACTAAGAAGACAGTCCGATTAAAATGATTCAAAGGAATATTCAGTAACATATATTTACAATCCAAGACCTCAGGCATACAAATTGAAAAATTATAGAGACCTTAGGCATACAAACTGAAAAATTACAGATCCCTCAGGCATACAAACTGGAAAATTACAGAGCCCTGCTCTTGAAACTCACTCGGCTCTCCAGCCTATGAAGAACCCCCAACTTAGTCAAAATAAAGACTAATCTATTTATAATAGACTCATTCCACAACTGCCAAGAGTGTGGCATGGTTGTCTCGTTCAACGCTTTCATATGCGCATTCTTATTTCATACTACACGTGTATTCCTTTGTCAGACGCAAACTCAGATCAACATGGGCATTTTTTCCCTCTGTGGTACCACACGATGACAGTCTAGTTCTCTCGGCCACAGATTTTATGCCTTCAATTTATGGTCTGAGTTGAGGTTTCATCTACTAGTCCTTTTCCATTAACTGAATCCTCCTCGGGATTGGGATGAGGCTCAAAGCCTAGGGGTCTGCCACATGCTACTCTTGGATTAGATTCTATATAATCACATGATTGTGGGGTCATCAAAGGAGGTTTGGATTCACACCACGTTTGAGCCTATAATTCGCCACCTTCCACCACATAGCTCTTTTACTATACCACGGTTTCAATTGCGGGACCACTCAAGAATTTTATCGTTTGATCATGTTGCGTCCCCACAATGAAACGTGGCCGTTGATCTGGGCTCTCCTGCTGAATTCAGCGTCCCCAGTAAAGTTTATCCACCTACCAATTTTAGGATCATTCTAACCATGTTGGAAGATGGGGTTGAACAAGAACACTTCCCAGAGGATGACCTGACGTGGTGGCATTATGTCACTATGATGACGTGTCATGAAAAGAGAGGCAACACTTGTCACTTGGAAACAAGCAGATGATATGCCCAAAGGTTCCTGGACTGAGTGCCACGTGTCATCGCCAGATGGATGCCATGTGTCATGAATGATGAGAGTGCCACATATACGAACTGGTGACTTCCATTTACTTTGGCACTTCAAAGCTTGGGGGCAGTATACATGTAGAGCTAGAGCTCCGAAGTGAATGATGATTGTCGATCTGAGGAGGACACGCGACAGGGATCTGTTAACTCCGAGAGAAAAAACTTTGTATGAAAATGGGAGCGAGGAAGCTGAAATTCCCGAAGCCCGAACTCCTGAAGTAAATCATGATCGTCTGATATGAAAGGACGCATGGCGCTTAATCTGTGACTTCGAGAAAAATCTCTTTGGAGGAAAATGGGAGTGGGGAAGCCGAAACTCTTGAAGCTCAAACTCCTGAAGTAATCATGACTATCCGATATGAAAGGATGCATGGTGCTTGATCTGTAACTTCAGGAAAAAGGAATTTGGAGGAAAATGGGAGTGGAGAAGCTGAAACTCCCAAAGCCTAAACTCCCGAAGTAAATCATGACCGTCCGATTTGAAAGGACGCGTGGTGCTTGAACTATGACTTTGGGCAAAAGAACTTCGAAGGAAAATCAGAGTGGGGAAGACGAAACTCCTGAAGCTCGAAATACCGAAGTAAATCATGACCGTCTGATCTGAAAGTATGCTTGGTGCACCTTGATTTGTGAATTCAGGAAAAAGTACTTCAGAGGAAGATGGGAGTGGAGAAGATGAAACTCTTGAAGCCCGAACTCCCGAAGTAAATCATGATCATCCGATCTGGAAGGAAACGTGGTGCTTGATCTGTGAATTCGAGGCTTCCACCTGGTCTTTAAACCTTGCGCAACTTTGACATGCCGAATACACACGAGACACTAATATCAACTGCTCCTGGGATCTCTATTGTTGAAAATTGAACTCGACCACTGCTTGTATTTCAACCCCAAAATAGATTGCTCTGAATGTTGCGCTTTTACTTATGGATGTTTCTTGTGAAAGAAAAATATTTGGACAACTGCTGCAACCCTTGACAACTTCATGTGATAACATTGGTTGCACATGGGATGGCATGCTCCTTGTGAGCTACCAAGAACATGCATTTCCAGTGCCTTAGCTGTTGGGTGTTGGAGTCGAGCTCAAATGCATTTTGCTGAAGAAAACAAGCTGATATATACACTATTCTACTTACAAAAAGAAAACAAACACTTGTTCTCTAGAGGGAGCTTATTTATATACAATCCTATACTAACTAATTTTTACAATGTGCTAGGTGAAAGCAAACTTCCACCATATCCACTCATACTATTTGGTAATATAATTCTTCTTTTCACTGCAAATGATCCACAAAAAATAAGGTGAGTATGAAAGCAGAATGAAAACATGTTTTGGAACAGTGACAATACTCCCAAATGATGATAAGATGAAAAATTTTGCAGGCTCCAATGCTTCTGGAAAACTCAACTCCATATATAACCCCACATGGTCATAAAATTTATAATAAGGAACACTAACTTGGTAAGAATCTATTTCCTTCATTGCATCATTTCTTATCTGTTGTTTGATGTCCTCAACATGTACAGGTAAGTACATGATTGTTGTAGGTTGGCTAATCCTAGGCGATATTTTCTCATTTATAAGTGTTGGACTTGAGATAAGCTGCACATTTAGCTCTTCCTTTTCTCCTTCATTATCATGTACATGAACCATGCTACAAGGTTCCAAAGAAGCCATGAAAAAACTCTGCTCTTCATTATCTTCGCTGGGATATTCGACAAAAATTGGTTGTTTTTGGTCAGTATTTGAAACAACTTCTTCATCATAAGCAGGGCTGCCAAAAACATTTGTTTCGAGGACATGAATATCCTCTACATTTCCTTCATAAGAGAAACAAACAAAATTTACGTTCAATTATGAAAATCTAGGAAAAAACATAGAGGAATCTTCCCTAGATTTTGTCACTAGCTTATCATCTATCTTAGCTTCGCAATTAGGAGAAATATCTACTGCAGAATACACTTGCTCTTTGTCATCATAATATTCAAAAGAGAGATGTTGATCTTCATGAACATTTAAAACATAATATACATCTAATATGATGCCAGACATTTCTATGATGTTTCTATCATAATGAATATCATTCAACACCTCATGATCTTCATGGTAAATGTTTTCTTCTACAATAAATGCTTCATCACAAATATGGATTTCATGACTAGAAGAATCTTTATAAAGCAAATAAAACTCATCACAACAATTTTTATAAAGATACTTAGTTGAAAAATAATCTTTACAAAACGAATTGAAAGCTACATGAAAACCTGTCAAAGAGGTGATGCTTGCAATGGGAAGAGATCGACACCAATCATGAGAAATCCCCTCTAATGAATACCTGGAAATCTTAATCTGAACATCTTCATGCACAATATGAAGTCGATGCATAAAATCATGAAAATCCAGCAAATGTTCAGCCGATACCTCCCACTCTTCTCCTCAAAATTTAGGAAGGCTACTTTCCCATTCATCTCTACTAGGCTCTGGATTAGGGAAACCAACTATCCTAGAAAAATCACATAAAGCATACCTCTGAGCTAAAATCTTGTCCATTTCAAACCGGTGGAGTCTCCAATAGATTTTTGAATAACGGAGTCGCCATGGTAAAAGATGAGCAGTTAGAACAATGTGTCCAACTTCAGTTCACCATCTAAAGCTGGATCTTTTCGTTGTTGTTCTCCCAGGGAAGATATCTTCAATTCCGTTCCCGACAACGACGCCATTTATGTTAGCACTGAGAGTCACCCTCTGACTACAAGAGGATAAGACCAGTACCCATCAAAATAAACTAAAAAGGATTAAAATGGTTTGAGAAGGTGGATCAGTGAGACTGTAGAGAGAGAAAAAGATAACATAAGTAACTGCAAATCAGTTCGGGACCATTGGGCTATGGATCCATAAGTATCATATATAAGGAAGGCATTTAAAACGCCTATCATACAAATAGATTATTGTTGTGATGAGGATAAGAAGACAAAAAATGTTTGGTGAACCAATAAATATGGGCATGATAGCAACAGATCCTCCATCACCTAAGGGATCCATAAATCAGGGAGATTACATCCAGACAATGAGAAAAACAGAAAAAATATGATGAACCATGAAAGATGGGCATGATAGCAACAAAACTTCCATCGCCTCAGGGATCCATAAATCAAAGGGATTACATTCAGACAAGAAGGAAAACAAAGAAAATCTGACCAACCATGAAAGATGGGCATGATAGAAATAAAACCTCCATCACCTCAGGGATCCATAAATCAGAGAGATTACATTCATACAAGAAGGAAAACAAAGAAAATATGATGAACCATGAAATATGGGAATGATAGAAAAAGAACCTCCATCGCCTCAGGACTCCATAAATAAGAGATATTACATTTAGACAAGAAGGACAACAGAAATAACGTGTAAACTAAAAATATAGACTGATAAAAATAATTCAAAGGAATCTTCAATAACATATATTTACAATCCAAGCCCTCGGGCATACAAACTGAAAAATTACAGATCCCTCAGGCATACAAACTGAAAAATTACAGAGCCCTGCTCCTGAAAATCATTCGGATCACCAGCCTGTGAAGAACTCCCTCCTTAATCAAAATAAAGACCGATCTATTTATAATTAGCTCAGTGCACAACTTCCAGGAGTGTGACCTGGCTATCTCATTCAATGCTTTCATTTGCACATTCTTCTGTCAGACTGCATGTGTATTCCTTTGTCATACGCAAAATCAGATCAACATGGGCCTTTCTACCCTCTGTGGTATTGTGGTCTGATAGTCTAGTCCTCTCGGCCATGGCTTCTATGCCTTCAATTTATGGACTGAGTTGAGGTTTCAACTACCAGTCCTTTTCCATTAACTGAATCCTCCTCAGGATCGAGATGAGGCTCAACGCCTAGGGGGGCGCCATGCACTTCTCTTGGATTAGATGCTATATAAGCACGTGATTGCATGGCCGTCAAAGGTGGTTTGGATTCACACTGGTTTTGAGCCCACAATTCACCACCTTCTGCCATGTAGCGTTTTTACTATACCATGGGTTCAATTGCGAGACCACTCAAGAATTTTATCATTCAAGCATGTTACATCCCTGTAATGAAACATGGCCGTTGATCTAGTCATGATCTATGATCTGGGTGCTCCTGCTAAATTTAGTGCCACCGCTAAATTTTATCCGCCTGCCAATTTTAGTATCACTCTAACCACATTGGGAGATGACGCTAATTTTGGCACTGAACAAGAACACTTCCCGGAGGATGATCTGACATGGTGGCCTTACGTCATTATGCTAACGTGTCATGAAAAGAGAGGTGACACGTGTCAATTGGAAACAAGCGGATGATTTTCCCAAAGGTGCCTGGACTGAGTGCCACGTGTCATTGCCATATGGATGGCAGGTGTCATGACTAATGAGAGTGCTACATATATGAATTGGAGACTACCACATACTTTGGCACTTCAAATCTCGGGGGAAGTATGCATGTAGATTTGGAGCTCCGAAGTGAACGATGACTTGTCAATCTGAGGAGGACACGCAACAGGGCTCTGTTAACTCTGGGAGAAAACACTTTGGATGAAAACGAGAGTGAGGAAGATGAAACTTTCGAAGCCCGAACTCCCTAAGTAAATCATGACTGTCTGATCTGAAAGGATGTGTGGCGCTTGATCTATTACTTCGGGCAAAAGCACTTCGAAGGAAAATGGGAGTGGGGAAGCCGAAAATCTTGAATCCTGAACTCCCAAAGTAAATCATGACTGTTCGATCTGAAAGGACACGTGGCACTTGATCTGTGACTTTGGGAAAAAGAAATTCGGAGGAAAATGGGAATGGAGAAGATGAAACTCTCGTAGCCCAAACTCCCAAAGTAAATCATGACCGTCTGATCTGAAAGGACGCGTGGTTCTTGATCTATGACTTTGGTAAAAAAAACTTCAAAGGAATATGGGAGTGGGGAAGTTGAAAATCCCAAAGCCTGAACTCCCGAAGTAAATCATGACCATCTGATCTGAAAGGACGCATGGCGCTTGATCTGTGAGTTAGGGAAAAATCAATTCAGAGGGAAATGGCAGTGGAGAATCTGAAACTCGCAAAGCCTGAACTCCTGAAGTAAATCATGACCATCTGATATGGAAGGATGCGTGGTGCTGGATCTGTGACTTCAGGGCTTCCACCTGGTCTTTAAACCTTGCGCAACTTTGACATGCCAAATACATGTGAGCCACTGATCTGAACTATTCCTAGGATCTCCATCGTTGAAAATTGAACTCGACCACTGCTTGTATTTCAGCCCCAAAATAGACTGCTCTGAATGTTGTGCTTGTGCTTATGGTTGTTTCTTGTGCAAGAAAAATATTTGGACAACTGCCGCGACCCTTGAAAACTTCATGTGATAACAGATGGAAAGTTTAGGGTTGAGAAATTTAATGTCCAAAAATACCATTTATGGAAGATCCAAATGAAATACTATCTATATCAGAAGGATCTTTTCCTACCATTGGGGGAAAAAGAAAAGAATGCGACGAGTATGAAGGACGAAGAATGGGATATTCTTGATAGAAAGGAATTATGAGTGATATGACTGTACCTGGAAGCCTCAATGGCTTTCAAGATTTCAAAAGAGAAGACAACAAAGTATCTGATGAAGGCATTGGCTAAACTATACGAAAACCCTCAGCTTCCAACAAAGTATTTCTAATGAAGTGATTATTTAATATGAAGATGTCAGAAGGTGGGTCTGTCGCCGATCATTTAAATGAATTTAATATAGTTACTAATCAACTAAGTTATGTAGGAGTGCAATTTTATGATGAGGTTAGGGCTCTTCTAATATTGTGCTCATTTCCAGAAAGATGGAACGAATTGGTCATGGCTATAAGTAACTCCGTCTCAGGTTCAAACACTCTGAAATTTGAACATGATGTTGGTGTTATCCTTAGTGAGGAAATTCGATGGAAAAGCACAGGTGAGACATCAAACAGTGCATTGACCGTGGAGAACAGGGGAAGACAAAGGGAAAGAGGAAAGAGTTGAGGGAACCATGGGAAGTCTAGGAAGGGCTTATCCAAATTTAGACTAGCAAAGATTGAGTGCTAGAATTGTGGGAAGAAATAACATCTGAAGAAAGATTGCAAATATCCAAAGAAACAAGATATGGAAAACATGAGAAAAATCAGGAAGCAAATGTAGCAGGTGATGTGTTACAAGATGTTTTGATTCTTTGTTTAGATAATATTACCAATTATTGGGTATTATATTCAAGGGCTTCATTTCATGCCACACCCCATAGGAAATATTTCCAATATTATGTCAAAGGTGATTTTAGACAAGTTTATTTGGATGATGATGAACCATGTAAAATTGTTGGAATGAGTAAGGTACAAATACAGTTAAAGAATGGAAACCAATGGTTACTGAAAGAGGTGAGGCATGTTCCATATTTGAGAAGAAATCTAATTTCAACAGGACATTTGGGAAGTGAAGGTTGTATATCTACATTTACAGAAAAAAACGTGGAAGGTCACTAAAGAATCATTGGTAATATAAAAATGAGAGAAGGTGGGTACATTGTATTTATGTACTGGTAATGATGACTCTTCTATCTCTTTAGATTCTATAGGAGTGGATATAGCACTGTAACATCATAGAATTGGACACATTAGTGAGAATGGGATGTGGATAGTCCACATAAAGAATTTGTTGTCAGATCTTAAACAAGTTGATTTGGATTTCTGTGAGCATTTTGTTTAAATATGGAAAACATAAGAGAGTTTGATTTTTCAGAGTTGGGAAGGAAAATATGAGTGAAACATTAGAGCTTGTACATACAGATGTATGGTGACCAAATCAAGTATCATATCTTAGTGTTTCTTGTTATTATGTTACTTTTATTGATGATGCAACCAGGAAAACTTGGGTTTATTGCATTAGACAAAAATCTGATTTTTTTGACACTTTTAAGAAATGGAAAACTTTGGTTGAGAATGAAACAAGAAAAAGTTTGAAGTGTCTCAGATCAGATAATGGAGGTGAATACTACAACAAGGAGTTTGATAATTACTATTAATACCATATGATTCGTAAAGACAAGATAGTTCTAGGAACACCACAAGAAAATTGTGTGTCATAAAGGATTAACAAGACAATCATGGAACGTGCAAGGAGAATGAGATTATATGCAATGTTTTTTCTTATAATTTTGTGAAGATGTTGTAAATATTTCTGTTTACTTAATAAACAAAGAGCCTTCAAGCTCCTTGGATGGTGCCATTCTAGAGGAGGCATGAACATGTAAAAAGGTTAACTATTCATTTCTAAAGAATTTTGGTTGTGAAACATTAGTCCATATTGATAAAGAAAATAGAACAAAGCTTGAGGCAAAATCCAAGAAGTGTACCTATATTTGATACACTATTAATGATCTTGGTTATTTCTTATGGGATTATGGAAATCAAAAAATCATTAGGAGTAGATATGTGGTATTCAATGAAAAGGTCATGTACAAAGATGAGTTGCAGGGAAGGAAACATGAAAAGGAAATACAAAATACACAGTGCTTGATGAAATCAAAGAAAATGAAATTCTAAAGGTGCCAAAAAATCAAAATTTACAACAATAGGAGCAACATGTACCTCAAACTCGTGCAAGTGTTGTTAGAAGATCTACCAGGTTAAGTAGACCCCCTGAACGATACTCTCCTTCATTATATTATTTATTATTGATTGAATCTGGTGAACCAAAAAGTTATGAAGAGGCAATGGGGGTAGACTTGGGACTTGGTTTAGTTTCCTGTAGGAAAAAGAGCATTATATAATAAATGGGTTTACAAGTTGAAGGAAGAATATGGAGGGAAAAAATGATATAAGGCTAGACTTGTTGTAAAGGGGTTTGCACAGAAGAAAGGTATAGATTTTGATGAAATATTGTCTCATGTTGTTAAAATGATTTCAATTATGACTATTTTAAGTCTTGTGGCAGTAGACTATTTGCATCTTGAACAGTTAGATGTAAAAACAACTTTTCTCCATGGGGATTTGGAGGAAGATATTTATATGCAGCAACCACAGGGGCATGAGATCAAAGGGGGGGAGAATTTGGTATGTAGATTGAAGAAGAGATTGCATGGCCTAAAGAAATCTCCAAGGCAGTAGTATTTGAAATGTAACTGGTTTATGACAAAACAAGGTTATAATATACATCGTTATGATCGCTATGTTTATTTTCAGAGGCTAGAAAATGGAAGCTATATTATCTTGCTATTGTATGTAGATGACATTCCTGTTGCAGGGTCTAACATGCATGATATAAATGTGCTCAAAAGGAAATTAGTTAATTCATATGTGATGAAGGATTTGGGTTATGCAAAGNAGAGGCTAGAAAATGGAAGCTATATTATCTTGCTATTGTATGTAGATGACATTCCTGTTGCAGGGTCTAACATGCATGATATAAATGTGCTCAAAAGGAAATTAGTTAATTCATATGTGATGAAGGATTTGGGTTATGCAAAGAAAACCCTTGGTATGAGAATAAAAAGAGACAAGAAAAATCATAAATTGACATTGACTTAGGGAGAGTACATAGAGAAGGTGTTGGAGAGGTTTAGAATACAAAATGCAAAACTAGTTAGTACAAGTTTGACTAGCCATTTAAAATTAACCAAAGAAATGTGTCCCAAGGCACAAGAGCAGATAAAATACATGTCTAGGGTCCCTTATTCATTAGTAGTGGGTGGCTTGATGTATGCGATGGTGTGCACAAGACCAGATATTGCACATGCAGTAGGAGTTGTGAGCACGTATATGAACAATCCATGGAAAGAACATTAGGAGGCAGTAAAGTGGATTCTTAGGTATTTGAGAGGTACTACTACTCATGCATTATGTTTTGAAGGTTCAAACATTGTTCTACAAGGATATGTTGATTCAAACATGGAAGGTGATAAAGATAGCAGGAGGAGAACCACAATGTTTGTTTTTACTGTAGGTGGAACAACAATAAGTTGTATTTCGAAACTGCAAAAGCTTGTTTCACTTTCAACAACGGAAGCAGAGTATGTTTCTACTACAAAGGCTAGTAAAGAGATGATAACATAGTTACCAACTTAACGAGAACTCTACAAAGTTCTCATTTTTGGGGGGTTACATTTTTTACCTCGTTTTGAAAAGTTGTGCTACTGCACCCCCTCCCTTTTTAGGTTGTTTTTTGATATTTTAAATATTCTTATCCATAATGTATCCACATTTCTTTTTATGATGGTTAAAATTTATACCTGTTGCATTAACAACTGATGTCATTGTTGACAAAGACTTTTAAATTTACCCTTAAATAAAAAAACGATGCTATCAATAACATTGTTTTTTTTCTAGTTGAAATCATAACCTAATTGAAGTCGTGTCCTCGACAACTGGTACCATCGTCGATAAACAACTCAAAATCGGCTCCTAAATCATTTCTTAGTTTTTTATTTTTTATTTAAATTTTACATTAAAAGGATAAAAAATTGGACAAAAAAACTTCACAAGTTAGTTTAAAAAACAAAAACAAAAAAACACCCATTTTAAAAACAAAGACTCTAACCCGAATTTATTTATTTTTTTGAAAAATTAAAAACTAAAAAAAATAAATAAATAAAAGAATTGAAATTAAAAAAAAAAATATATTAATTTTTTTTTAAGAAAAACTTAAAAAACTAAAGAGGAAAACAAAACAATAAATAAAATATATATAAAAAAAACAAATTTGTGGAAAAAAACTTAAAAATATTAAACACACACACACACACACACACATATATAAACTAAAAAAACCTAAAATTTAAAATTTAAAAAAAAATACTTAAAAAACTCTTAAAATTAAAATATATTATTATATTATATATTATGGTAACCCTGAACCTTTTTGACTTGGCGAGGGATTGGCTTGGCTGAGATGCCACAACCCAGGGGCATCTAAGCCGTCAAAGTCACCTGGGGATCGCACTCGGCATGGACTGCACCAACCCTTAACATGGCTGGATTTGAGGTGTCCCTAGAGGTTTCAAACTGGTAACTTTCACTTACAGAGTGCCTTAACAAACCACTCCCTCACCGATTGCTCTAGACCTCGGGGACAAAAAACAATTATATTAATTATTTTTTACTTTGGAATAGAACTTGCGGAAACCCATCGAGCACTTCCCTTCATTTCGAGGATGGTACTCGGGGTAAACCAGATTTTGTAGAAAGCCGAGGCTTTTCTGATAGCTTGCTCATTTAAGAGTTCAACATGTCACTTGCGGGAATTAAACCTGGGTGGGGGGAAACACCCATCAGCGCAAACCACTCGTGCTAAACCCAATTGACACACACACACATATATATTTTTAACTATAGTT
>SNQJ01S0058476.1:54038-67915 GCA_010110895.2 Picea sitchensis | reverse complement strand
ATTACTAATTGATTATGAATAATATCTTTATTAGTAAAAGTTTTTTTGACTTTATTATTAAATTAGTTAGTATACTAGAATTTATTTGAGTATTAAATTATTTACTCTTATTAACCTCTTTGAGATGGGACCTTAACAAGTTTGTACTTGGAAGTCGTAATAAAATTTGAATGGCTAAGTGTTTGGTAACCTTATGCAAGCTGAAATTAATTAAGAATAAACATGTTGTCTTATAGTAAGTAATTCTACATTGTCGTTGTTGTATCCTTGATGTTCCTTATGTCATACCATAAGAAACTTAGATTTGTTAATGTAATTTTTTTTTTTTACCCCTTGACATCTTAAATACTTATTTAATTTATATGTCTCTCTAGATTGAAGTTAAAGGGAAGTTTGCTACATTTTGAGTTTGAGTTAGTTATTTGTATTGTTCGACTTTGTGTGACATTCAAACTTGGGCATAGGGGTGAAAATACTGTAACAAAATTTCACCATTAATACTTAAACACCAAATATGAAATAAGAAAGAGAAGCTTCAAGAATTGACAAAATTTATTCACAAAGAAAGAACCCTTTACACCATAAATTCTCCAAGAAATATATGTAATTGATTTTTCTCAACTCATGCATGTGTGTAGTTCTAGATAAGATGATAAAATGTTTTCCTCCCTCCTTTGTGGCAGAGATTTGAAAATTTGACCCCCAAATATAAATTATTTACATTGTCTCACAAAGGATGAAACCCTAGCTCAAAAATGCACTAGAAATGTTATATGGAATAAGTCATGGGATGAGAGGGGAATGTTCTATGTCATATAGGATGTTGAACCATTTCCTTTTGACCTTTGTGGTAGAAAGTTTTGAATGCATCCCGGAAATGAGAATTTGTTTCATTGTCTCACTAACTATAAAATACTAACTTATTTTTATTCCAACAAAATAAATCTTGGGTGTTGGGATGAGCTAGGAAATGGTGCTCCTATAGGTTTTGATGTTATTATTCCAACAAAAATGATGTTTTTTTTTTCATCACTTCATTTCTATTTTATTGTGAATTTAAACTCATGACCTAGACTCGTTTTCAAACACTGGATAAACTAGCCTTGGGGGTATAAATGAGATGCTTTGTCCTAGATCAAATGATGGAATTATATCACCCAACCTCCATGGTGTAGATTTATAAATTTGACCTAGAATGGAAATTTGTTGCATTATATCACAGAGGTTGAAACCCTAGTTCATAAGTGTGCCAACAAAACATAGTGATTCATGAGCATATTTGGTTCTAGGTAATCCACATCACCCAAAAACATTTCAATTATATACAAGTTAATTTAGGATGAATAAGCATGGGTGAAACTCTACTCAGTATCTCATGTTGTTACTCATTCTTATAATTGATAGTGTTGCAACTCGTTGAAACTCCTATGATGAAACTCCACGCTACATTATTGGTGTTGCAACTCGCTGCAACTCCATGCTACATGATTGGTGTTTCAACTCACTGCAACTCCATGCTACAGGATTGGTGTTGTAACTCACTACAACTCCTATGTTGCGACTCCAAACTACAGGATTGGTGCTACAACTCAATGTGTTGATTCCAAATTTAGTCCATGTACCTCATGAATATTAAGTGCCAACTAGAAATCATTGGTGAAGGAAGATGAAATGAAACTGAATTGGAAAATGTCTGGGCAACGAATAGTCATGAATATTCATCTTCCCAACGGAACGAGAAACAAACAAACTGACATAAAAAAAAAGAGGGTGAAGGAAGATGTTGGGGTTTATTTGAGTTATAAGAAAGGAAGGTTTCGTCAGGTCAATTTGAAGTGACTGAGACAACCACCAAAAATGATATCGAGAAGAGATGTTATAATATGCAGAAGAATAGCACATTAAATCGGTTCTAGTCTGGTGATAAAATATGTATTTGTTGATTACATTGTAATAAGAGGAATTCTGAAATCAATAATAAAATCAAGGATTCCCAACATGTTTGTGTTCTTATGGTTGTAATTAAAATTATTTTGTTTCACTATTAACAACAATACATGAATTGTTTGTTGCATGTTCAAATATGAGTTATGTTGTGCATTATGAGAGTAGAGCATAGTCTTGTAGGTGTTAGAATTTCTATAGGTCCGTGATCTACATCAAGTAGTATTGGAGAAGGTTCAAGTTCCCAAGTTGTGAGAGTACAATTCCCGAAAGTAAGGCCTGTGAATGTTGGTCTAAGTGAGAGTTGTAAGACAACTTGTAAGGATGTCACCATAATGAAAAATAGAAACATGAGGAGGTGTGAGAAACAGGGAACTCAAAGAATTAAGAATAACAATAGAAGAGTTGAAGAATAGAGGAAATAGAGAAGCTAATATAGATTTTGAATCTGAAGAAGAGAATGAAGTTGAACCAAATTCTAAGGAAGGAGACCCATTAGCACCTTTGATATCATTCTTGAGTAATAGAGGTAGCGTGAGGGTTGAAGTTTCATGCTATAATGGTAGTTTGAAGGCTGAAACTATTATAGATTGCATAGGAGAGATAAAAATATACTTAGAGTAAGATAATTTTCAAGATCCAAATCGTGTTCATTTTTCCATTATGAAGTTGAAAGGACATGCTACACTTTAGTGGGATATGCTGTAGAAATACATAGTAGATCATATATTAGAGAAGATTAAAACTTGGAAGAAGATGGCTAGTAAAATCAAAGATAAATTTTTACATGTTGACTACTAGTAGAACTTGGGTAAAAAAGTACAAAATATCAGGAAGAAAGAGACATTCATGCGTGAATATATGGAAGAATTCTTGAATTTATCACTAAGGCCAGGGATGAAAGAACCGAAGTATCAAATAGTGGAAAGATACATAAATGGAATGAAGTACTAGATTCATGATGAGATGAGTACACATTACTTTCAAAATGTAGACGAAGCATACCAGGTTGCTTTGAAGGTGGAAGAAAAGATTGACAGAAGAATACGACAAAAATTCTGATGAAAAGGAACTAGAGGCAGAGGCATAGAAAGTGGTACTAAAGACAATGAGGATGATGAGGAAACCATCAATAAACATGCAATATAATGAAGACACATTGGAAGAGGCAGAGGTTCTTTCCATGGTAAGTATGTAATTACATGTTATACTAGTTGTGGAGTAGAGGGTCACAAAGCATAGGAATGTAGAGAGAGGTAGAACACAACAAGAATAAATGAAGCTAGGACACAAGCCACCCAATCATATGAGGAAACAACTACTGGTGTGAATGTGGAAGTACTCTATAAAGAACAAGGATACACACTGATAATGAGAAGAGTATTACTCAAGTCTGATACAAAGGAACCAGTAGAACCTAAACAATTTATAGAGTGTTCAAGACTAAATGTAAAATTCACGATAATTTGTGATCTGGCCATAGATGGAGGGAGTACAAAAAATTTGGTATCCACTAAAGTAATGAAGAAATTGAAGTTGAAAAGCATTCCACATCTCAAACTGTACCGAGTTTCATGGTTGCAAAAGGGACAACATGTGATTGTGACTGAACAATGCTTTTTGAGTTTCCATGTTGGAAGTTTCAATGAACAAGTTTTGTGCGATGTGATAGAAATGGATGCATGTCATGTATTTCTTTGGAGACCGTGGAAGTTTTAAATAAATGTATTTCATGATGGTAGAGAGAATTCACATGAATTTTTCAAGGATGGCCAGTGTTATAAGTTAGTACCAATGTCAGAAAAGAATATGGACGGTAGCAACAACAAGGGGATGGACAATAGTAACAACGAAGTTATGAACAAAAGTAACAAAAAAAATATGCATGGAAGAAACTGTTGAATCATGTTATGTTCTGCTAAGGAGTTTATAAGAGAGTAGAAACATAGTGGTTGTTTTTTGGATATAATGCCAAAAAGGATTCAAGAGACAAAAAAAAATGGATTTTATATCAGCCGAGATTCAACACTTGTTGAAATAATTTAAGCAAATTGTAACATATGATTTACCATAAGGATTACCTCCATTGAGAAGCGTATGACACTCGATCGACCTGATACCATGGTTGAGTTTTCCAAATAAATAACCTTACCAAATGACTCAAGCAGAGAGTGAAGAGGTAAATAGACAAGTACAAGAGTTACTTGACATAGGGTTAATTCAAGAAAGTTTAAGTCCTTGTGCAGTGCCAACAGTTTTGACACCGAAAAAGAATGGTGAGTGTAGGATGTGTACATATTTGTGGGACATTAATACAATTACCATTAAGTATAAGTTTCCTTTATAGATAATGGATGATCTTATTGACTGTTTGAGTGGCACTGAGTACTTCACAAAGATTGATTTGAAGAGCGGTTATCATCAAATCCGGATAAGGGAAGGTGATGAATGAAAGACAATGTTCAAGAAAAAATATGGGTTGTTCGAGTGGTTATGTATTCCCTTAGGTTTAAATAATGCACCTAACACATTCATGAGGCCGATGAATGAAGTTCTGAAACCGATTTTGGGAAAATGTTTTGTCGTATATTTATATGACATTCTAATTTTCAGCATGAACAAAGAGGAACATATGGAGCATGTGAAGAAGGTTTTAGAATGTTTGAAAGAGGAGGAATTGTTGATAAATCTAAAGAAGTGTACATTTTTACAAAAATAGCTTGAACACTTTGGTTTTTTGGTTTCCAAAGAAGGTTTAATGATGGATCCCAAGAAGGTAAACACAATATTGGATTAACAGACACCTAAATGCACTTTTGATGTGCAGAGTTTCCATGGACTAGAAAGTTTCTATAGGAAGTTCATTCGAAATTCCATTCAAATTTGTGTGCTTCTTACTGAATGCATGAATAAAGGAACATTTAAATGGACAACAACAAAAACAAATTCATTTGAATATTTGAAAAAAAAGGTGACAAAAAAACCAATATTCGCACTTCCAAATTTCAATAAGGTATTTCAAGTAGTCTGTGATGCAAGTGGGACAACAATTGGAGACGTTCTGAGCCAATAAGGTAGACAGATAGCCTTTGTCAGTGAAAATTTGAATTAAATGAAGAATAAATACTCTATTTATGATCAATAATTTTATGCTATCATCCAGGCCTTGAAAAAATGGCGACATTACTTTCTTCCAAAGGAGTTTTTTTTGTTTACTGACCATAAGGAATTGGAGTACATTAGAAGCCAAGGTAAATTGAATCAGAAACATTCTAAGTGGGTAGAATTTTTACAAAGTTATACTTAGTTTTTGAAATATAGGTCATGGAAATCAAACAAGGTTGTTGATGCATTGAGTACAAGGACAATATTTCTAAACACCATGTCATTTAAAGTGGTAAGTTTGGAATATGTGAAAGGGTTATATGAAGAGGATGCATATTGTACAAAAACTTGGAAGGAACACAGAGAACCATAGAGTATGGACTGAACACCATTCTTAGAGTACCACATTCAATAAAGATTATTGTTTAATAACTGATAGTTATTTGTTCCACAGAGTTCAATATGGTTGAACCTCATTAGAGAGTTACACAATGGAAGTTTAGGAGGACATTGTGGCATGAAAAAAACAAAATAATTGGTGAAAGAATGATACTTTTCGCCTAGCATCAACAAACATGTCAGGAAATTTGTTGAGTGTTGTAGAGTTTTTCAATTAGCTAAGGGAAGAAGTTAGAATACATGATATTACACTCCATTTCCAGTACCTAAAAGACCATGGGAAGATGTAAGCATGTATTTTATTTTGGGACTACCTATGACATAGAGGAAGTATGATTCTATAATGTTAGTAGTAGATCGGCTTTTTAAAATGGCACATTTTGTAGCATTTAAGAAGACAAGTGATGCTAATGGAGTGGATTCCTTGTTTTTTATAGAAGTGGTATAGTTACATGGCCTACCAAGGAGTATTACTTCAAACAGAGGAAAGAGACTATTGAGGAAAAGATATGAAGTGATCTTACTCAAGCGTTTTTAGATCTTGCTTGGATAAAGCAAGATAGACGCGAATATTACCCTATGTTTATAGCCATCAAAATTTATATCCTAATTCACAAGTATTGATTACAAGTGATTAGGATGGATTTTTTTATAAATGAAAGCTTCCTGGAAAATTAATTATTTATGCAATTTTCTGAATATAACACATGCTGAAATAAATATAGAGACAAAAGTAAAGACACTGACGTAGTCGCACCCTCTGCCTTGGCAAAGGCCTCTGCGCTGACCTCCCGGTCTTAAGGATCGTCCTAATTCTAACTTCGAGCCAGAGTGGCTCCTTTGATTATCCACTGGAATCTCCTTTAAAATTGACCCACAGGTCTTTTCTGCTCCTCGTAGCCTCTAGGCCCGATCACTGTTCTCTTCTCGACAAAAAAATAGAAATTCGGGTTTCAGGGTTTCAAAATCCCGATGCCACAACCTTTTGTTTCCCGATTTGCCGATATTCACTATCCCGATATGCTCTAACTTTATTTAGCTCTCTGGGCTAGGCTCGTGGTCCACACGACCTCCTTTCATATGACCTTGGTCCTACCACCTTTCGGGATTTTGGGGTTTCTGATGTCGAAGTGTATACGACCTCTTTTCCCCGGATCCCCGATTCTCTGAATATCGATATGACGTCACTAGGAATCCCTTTCACCGTAAAAAACAATCAATGGGCGTGATTGTTTACTAAATCAACGACTCCGGATCCCCCTCGGGACTTCGCGATTCTGAAATGTAAGGGTTTCCTGTCTTCGGGATCCGTGAAACGCCAAAACCTGAATTCTTTGGATAATCTGACATGTGTCCCAAATAAATGGATGGTTCAGATCAAACCCCGGGCTTCGCCAACTGCAAATCCAAAAAAACCACTTATGTGAGTCCCGATGGTCAATTTCCTGATTTGGATAATCGCACGACGTGCGTCCATCCTTAGATCCACAGCGGAAATCCTTTCACTGTTTCGTGACTCAAAGGGTCTCGGACTCTTGCTCTCCAAATATCTGATATGCCGATGGTACTCGATTCCTGCCACGTGTCCCAAGTGATGGACGGTTCGGGTTTGTATCGGGGTTTCCTCTATGGATTTTTCTGACCTCTTGTCCACGGGATTTTCGATTTCCTGAACTCCAATGCCTCGATATCCCGATACCTTCGGGACTTTTGCTTGGCTTGAGAGGGTTAAACCCTATGCAACTCCTGTCAGATCGGACGACTGACGGGTAACTAGGTGAGGATCCAACGGCTCACTGTCTCCTGAGCTTGAACTCCAGACGCGACCGTAACCTCCTCGCTTCTTTGTCAGATTGGACGGCTGGTAGGATTTCGCTAATCCTCTACACAAGAGTCTGACCGTCTGTTCTTCCTCCTTGATGATTTATACGAAGTGAACCAGGGAATATTCCCCAGATTTATCCACTTACGCCACAACCCTCCGATTCCTTTTAATCACTCAAATGCATGCATTTCTTGTGCTTCCTTCAATAGTTTCAAAGACTTTATCCCTCCTGAGCTCTCTCACAACTTCGAGTCTTAAAGAAGACCCTTGCACGCACTCCTTGTGGCAGCCTTCAAACACTTGAAGTGTTGAATGCTCTTCGACCTTGTGCACGCTTTGCAGCAATGGTCTCTCACTAGCTTCTCCGATTTCAACCCCTAGATTTTTTTTAAGCTTGGTCTATGCACACCTTGCATGACTTTTGTGCCTAACTGCAACTCTGTGTGAATATGAGAACAAACGCTAGCTCTCCCGAGATTTCAGAGATGAACCTATGAACCTTCTATCAACGCACTCCTTGCGGACAATTCAACTACACTCCTTGCAGGAACTCTTGCTCAGACAAAGAAACAATTGGAACTCATTTCACTTCCCTTTCCTCTTAGATTTCAAACATTTAACAAGAAATCATTCATACATAACATAAAAGCAATTGCATGACAGAAAGAGTAAAACATTAAGAGCATAACATTTAAAGATGCATACACAGAGAGGATACAAACACCATGAGTCTGAATCACAACTTATTTGTATTAATTCAGAACTTCTATACACAGAGTCTACTACACAACTCTCTTCTTCTCTTCTATGCTCTCGTCTTCTGCTAAGGCTAATGTTACAATGCACAATGAGGGTGTCTATATCCGTTTTCCCTCCACTCCTAAAACTATCTAATCAGAGAATTTAAAGCTACCTACTAGCATAAATGCTTTCTACCTACTATGGACGAGAGCGGATCACTCAAGGTCCTTTACAATATATAAGTACGCCTTTCCTTAATTATCTCATTTAAGTTTGGCGCATCCAATCTTAAAAAGTTTTAAACAATGTATCATGTGCTCAAAATGTGTTGCGCTTGCCCCACGATCTCTTGACATTGACGATGCTCCTGCATCAGACACCAAGTCAACAATCAAAATAGATGAGACATAAAGAAATCATTTATTTCATTCCAATTTATCAAAAGAATCATTCTCTTTACAAAATTCCCTGAGGAAGTTTGGAACAAATTCAAACTTAGATGTCCCTGATGAAAACCATACAAAAGTACTTCTGACAAAAAGTAAAAAGTTGAACTTTAAAAGTTGGATCAACTTTCCACATATTGCTTCCCACTCGACTCTTCACAATAGCCTTTGTCAGTCATAAAATTTAATTCACAAACATACAAGTCTACATAGACTATCAAAGATAGATCAACGCCTCTTAAAAACAAGTATTTGAATGATGTAAATCATCCCTAAATCTTGTTTTCTACAATAATACCCTACTATCATAAAAGATAATTAGTCTTCCAATGAATTAAAGAATGAATGAAAACTGAATTATCTCAACAAAACTCAAAGAGAAGACCGTAGTATGCTTCTCCTCTATTCTCCTTTGTTCCTCCTTTTATTTCTTCTTTAAGAAATTAGAATTATTTGAAGTAGTTGAACTGCTTGTTTAGTTAAGTTAACTAAAACTCAACCAAATTTTTAGTTAAGGGGGAAAAGTAATAAAACCATCAGTATTTTTAATAAATAATAACTAGTAGGTGGGACCCCTTATGACTCCCTTTAGTTCTTTAACAAACATAACATAACTATTTAATCAATCAAAACACCCCTCCTTGTGACTCCCATCATCACTCTCATATTTTGACAATTTATATCAATGATACCTAAAATTATTTCCAAAAATATATTAACCATATATCCAAAAAAATAGTGTGTTGTCCAAAATTTCAGAAGTCAACTGTTCTCAACAATCAATAAATAAAAACACTTAAAACTCATATTTTCCACTTTGGGAGGCAATCTTTAACTTGTTGCTACTGTCACCCCTTGTTCCCTCTGATTTGCCTTAGGTTGTGTGGAGCCTTTAGGCCTAATCTCACTGATCACAATAGAACAATCATCTCTCAAATGCATGCGGGAGGACACAGATTTGGTAGAGTCATTTGAGGGTGAGGAGGGGGAAGCTAGGAAAATTTGATTGACAGGTGGAGGAGAAGGTAGAGACATGTTAGGCTAGCCACGATGTTGGGAGATTGTTGGGTGGACAATCTCTTTCCATTCATCGTTTTTAGGTATTTCAGGTTGTAGTGAAGCATGAGGGGGCATTGGGATACCAGGGACCCGTGGGGCTTGGAAATGAGGCCTTTCTGGCCTAGGTTGGACCACTCCTTTTCCAATCTAGTTAAAAAATCCAGCTTGAAATAGCTAGCCCAAATATTTGGATTCTTCATCAAAGTGTATATGATGCAGGAGCATCCCTCACGACAAGCAAAACCAACGTGGAAGAAGGAAGCCAGCTAGAAGACGTCCAGCGCAAGTTTTTTAATTTTAAATTCTCTCTTGAAGTTGACGCGCCTAACTTAAATGAGATCATTTAATTTAAGCTCCTTGGTAGAAATGTACTCAGACCTCGAGCCATACGCTCTCGTCTGAGATAGAAAGAGGCATTTATAGTAGTAGTTGCAGGTAGATAGAATTGAATTCTTAGATTAGATAGTTCTAGAAGGAAGAGGGAAAACCGAATATAGACACCCTCATTTGTATCATTGTAAGTATAGTTTAGGAAGAGCAAGAAGAGGAGAGAGCATAGGAGAATAGCAGAGAGTTGTAGAAGAACACCCATGTACAAATCTTGAATTAATAGAAGAAGTTGATTCAGATTCATGGCTATTGTGTTATTCTCTGTGTATGTGTGTTGAATGCTCTGCTTATGAATATTACTCCTTGTTATGAATTTGTTATTATGTTGTGTATGATTTCATGTATTAAGAACTGAAATTTGAGAGTGAGTGAGGTGAGTTACAATTGTTTCTCTTTGAGCTAGGATTTCTGCAAGGAGTGCAGTTGAGTCGTCCGCAAGGAGTGCGTTGACAAAAGGCTTGGGAGTTAAACTCTTGTTCTCAATTCACGAAGAAGAGAAAGTGGGTTATACAAGTCGTGCAAGGAGTGTGCAGGCTAAGGAGGGTCTCAGTTGTGAAACTGAGCAGAAGTATTGAAGGACTGCTGCTACGGGCATACGTAGATTCAAAGGAAGCTCGAACAGTTGAAGTGTTCGTAGGCATGCTGCAAGGAGTGCGTGCAGAGAACCTCGTTGAGGTTGGAGTAATTTAGCAAAGCTCAGGAGGGATAGACTTCTAATTTGCCGAAGATCGATGTAGGCAAGTGTGACTTGAAGTCGGGGAGGAATGTCGTAGGTTGGCGAAACGACGAAAGAATCTCGTGGAGAGATACTCTTTTCCATTTTGTGAATAAATCAAGGGAGGATGGACGACCGAAATCTTATGAAGATATTTCACAAAGTTACGAGGATCGTCAGATATTGCAGAGGTGCAAGGAGGTTACGACGAGAAGATTCCGAAGGTTTTGAAGCTCAGGAGAGGCAGAGCCATTGATTCCGAGTCACAGGGGCCGTAGGATCTACACATGATATCGTGTATCGGGAAATCGGGAGCTGAAGCTCCAAAGATTGTGCAACCAGAGCAGCAAGATCGCGAGACGTGATAAGATCAGAGCCATTTGTTGTGGAGGATGTGTGTCAGGAGATTCTCATCTTGCTGACTTAGATATTGGAGGATTGAAAAGGAAACCCTTCATCTTTGCGAGTAGCGAAGTGGCGAGAAGGCTAGGAACCGTCCATCTGAAGGGATAGGTGTCAAGGATCGAGAGATCTCGCTATCTCAGGAGCTCGCAGGGTGAACGCCCAAGTGTTTGGCGACAAAAGTTGCGAGATGCGAGGTCACGAGGAAGCGAAGTAGCGAGAGGTTGTGAGTCATCCATATGCATAGGACAGGTGGCAGAGATCGGGAAGCCTCGTGAACTCGAGAGTTCGCTAGTTGAAAGCCCAAGTATTGGGTACTCCAAGCCGCGAGTGGTGAAGCGACGAGATAATTGGGGTCATCCATCTGAGGGGACAGGTGGAAGAGATCAGTGATCTCGTGAACTCGGGAGTTAGTAGGGTAAAGGCCCAAGTATTGGGTGTGCAAAGTCACGAGGTGTGAGGACGCGAGGCGACGAAGCAGCGAAGAGATCATAGCTGTCCATCTGAGGGGGACAGGTGGCGAGAGATCGACGGATCTCACAAGATCAGGAGCTCGCAGGTTGATAATCCAACATTTGGGTACTCCAAGTCGCGAGGTCGCGAGGAAGCGAGAGGAGGATAGCCGTTGGATCCGTAGTATAGGAGAACCGTTGGATCTGAGAGAGAGATCGTATCTCGGAACCTCGCAAGAAAAGGTCCGAGAATTTGGACACAGGTATCACGAGGTTGCGAGATAGTGATATCCCGATAGCTGGAGCAGTGTGGACCATAGCAAGGACTGAGTGGAGTACAAGTGGCACAAAAGGACATCGAGTCATGAGGTGCCGAGGAGCCGAGACTCATGTGGACGCCGAGTCACGAAGTGCTGAAGGGCGAGATTCTCGTGTACACATGGCAGAGTATAAAGTGGGACCGTGCATCTCGGGGACTCACGGACTAAGAGGGTGAAAACTCGATGGTTCAACCAGCAAGGTCGCGAGGTTGCGAGATCGCAAAGCCGCGAGAAGCGCTAACATTAAGCCTAGCCCACGGTTGCATGCGGAAGGAGCTACACTCGTATCGCTAGCTCGGATATCGCGAGATTTGAAAGGAAAAGTTGGAGGCTTGAGTTACGAACTCGCGAGAGAGCGAGATTTAGTTGATCTCCTGAGAACAAAGGGGAGACCTCGGAACCGATTTCTGTGGGTGCAGATCTCCTGATAGGGGGATAGAATAACCTTCGAGTTCTTCGGGCAGAGAAGAAGAAGGTCATGTGTAAGGACGCGTGTGCCTGGGTGGCATGTACCCCTGCGTCAAGTGGTATCAGAGCATAGAAAAGTTTCTTTGCTTTCTGTAGCAGAGGAAAAGGAGAATTCACCATGCCGCCGAGAAGAGGTAGAAAATCACCTGATCCAGAGGAGGAAAGGGAATTGTCCAGAGGAAGAGAAATGTCTAGAGACAGAGGTAGACAAGGATAGAATCCAGACATGGAGAGAGAGATTCGAAATCTTTGTGCCAGAATGGAGGACATGGAGACATCGTGGAGGTGAAAAGTTGATGTAGGAGACACCAGTGAATCCGAAGGTGAAGAGGATGTTGGACGCGGAGGAGAAGAAATCCCGACAGAGGATGCAGCCAATGAGCGTTTAATTAAGGCTATCGCTCGGATGAGTTCGAAAAAAAAAATGGATATTCCAGCTTATGAAGGGAGTCTGGATGCAGAAGAGATGCTAGATTGGATTAGAGCTCTTGACACTTACTTCGATTATGAAGACATTGAAGATGACAAGAAGGTCAGACATGCTATCACGAGATTAAAAGGACATGCAGCCTTGTAGTGGGATGAACTGCAAGCTGACAGGTGTTGCCAAGGCAAGCAGAAGATTAAGAGCTGGGACAGGATGATTGCAAAGATGAAGGCAAAATTCATTCCCAGGGATTATCAAATTTCTCTGTTCAGGAGGATGCAGAACCTGAGACAGAAGATGATGATAGTGAAGGAGTATATTGAGGAGTTTTACAGTTTGAATATCAGAGAAGGTCATCGCGAAAGAAATGACGAAAAGGTGGCCAGGTACCTGAATGGTCTGAGGTATGAAATTCAGGATGAATTAAATATGGAAACCATCCGAACGGTGGAGGATGCTTACCAATTGGATTTGAAAGTTGAGGAGAAGTTGAGCCGTAAAAAAAGTCAGAGAGGTAGGGGCAGGAGTCAACCGAAAGGCAAAGCAGTTTCCCAAGATAAATACCAGAAGCCCAAGGAAGACTGGAAGAAACCTTGGGAAAAGGTTGAAAGAGGTGGAACCTCACAGAGAAGACCATATGTTGAGCAGCGAGGACAACAAATTGAGAAAAAAGGAGGGTATGCTGATAATGATAGGTTTCCTCCTACCAGAGGTAGAGGAAGAGGAAGAGGTGGAGTAATCACATGCTTCACGTGTGGAAAGAATGGGTACAGGTCGTTCAAATGCCCAGAGAAAAGGAAATAAATTGGAGAGACTCACATCGCCGAGGCACATAGACGAGATGTTGAGGCAGAGTACGCTGAAGGCGGAAGATCGCTGGTAATGCGAAAAGTCCTTTTGACGCCGGAGAAGGAGATGGAGAATCCAGCGTAGAGGAACAATCTTTTTAGAACTGCTTGCAAGACCAAGGATAGAGTGTGCAAGGTCATCGTGGACAGTGGAAGCACCGATAATCTCGTTTCAACCGAGATGGTAGAAAAGATGGAGCTGGAGACAACTAATCACCTGAACCCATACAGAGTTTCATGGCTACAGAAGGGACATCATGTAAATGTCACTAAATAGTGCTTAGTTGACATCAAGATAGGAGGATATAATGATAAAATTTTATGTGATGTTATTCC
>SNQJ01S0058476.1:10978-54028 GCA_010110895.2 Picea sitchensis | reverse complement strand
GGGAGGATGAATACATATACCCTGGAGAGGAATGGGAGAACTCATATGTTGTATCCAATTGAAGATAAAGAGGTGAAACCGGAAGTAAGCAACATAGTACTTCTCATGAGTGGGAAGGAACTTCTTACATAAGTTAAGAAGAAGGAGGATCCACAATTCTTTGTGGTCAGAAAACCGAGAATTGTTATGACTAGTACAAGAGTGGATGATTTACCAGGAGAAGTTCAGGAACTACTGGAAGAGTTCGTTGATATTGTAGTGGACGAATTACCTCGTTCGTTGCCACCAATGAGAGGTGTGAGCCATCATATTGATCTCATACCAGGATCCAGTTTGCCAAACAAATCCGCATATAGATTGACTCCGCAGGAGAATGAAGAGGTTAAACGACAGGTCCAGGAGTTGTTGGACAAAGGCTTGGTCAGGGAAAGCTTGAGTTTGTGTGCTGTTCCAATAGTACTTAGTCCGAAGAAAGACGGAGGCTGGAGGATGTGCAATGATTCAAGGGCGATAAACAAGATAACTATCAGGTATAGATTCCCACTGCCAAGAATGGTTGATCTGATGGATTTCTTAAGTGGGGCATTTTTTTTTTCAAAGATAGATTTGAAGAGTGGATATCATCAGATTCGTATGAGAGAAGGTGACGAATGGAAAACAACATTCAAGATAAACGAAGGTTTGTATGAATGGCTTGTCATGCCGTTTGGCTTGACAAATGCACCAAGTACCTTTATGAGGTTGATGAATGAAGTCATGAAGGATTTCATTGGAAAATTTGTCATCGTGTATCTGGATGACATATTGGTTTTCAGCAAGACAAAGGCTGAACACTTGAAGCATTTGGCTATTGTGATGAAGAGATTACAGCAAGAGAAGCTGCTGATAAACATGAAGACGTCCTCATTCATGAAGACATAACTCATTTATTTGGGCTTTGTTATATCTGCAAATGAGTTGAGGATGGATCCAGGTAAGGTAGAGGTGATCAAGAATTGGCCATCACCGAGGAACGTATTTGAGGTGAGGATTTTTCATGGTTTGGCTAGTTTCTACCGGAAATTCATTAGAAATTTCAGTGGAATTAGTGCAGCAATGATGGATACAGTGAAGAAAAGACATAAATCTTTTCACTAGACGGAAGAGGATGAGAAGAGTTTCAATTTATTGAAACGAAAGATTACAGAGAAATCCATTCTGGTGTTGCCATATTTTCAAAAGACATTTCAAGTGAAATGTGATGCAAGCGGGTTTGCCATAGGAGCGGTCTTGAGTCAGGAGGACAGGCCAATTGCATATTTCAGCGAGAAGCTGAATGAGGCAAAAGAAAAGTACTCCACATATGATAAAGAATTTTATGCCATCATACAGGCATTGAAAAAATGGAGGCACTATTTGATTCCAAAGGAATTTGTTTTATATAGTGATAACCATGCATTGTAGTATGTGACTCAACAAGAAAAGTTGAATCAGAGGCATGTTAAATGGGTAGAATACATGCAAAATTTCACTTTTGTGATAAATCATATTTCTGGTACTGCTAACAAAGTTGTTGATGCTTTGAGCAGGAAGTGTTTGTTGTTGCAGGAGTTCAAAGTCAGGACGTTAGGCTTTGATGATCTTAAGGACATGTATGCAGATGATTCAGACTTTAAGGAAGCTTATGAAGTAGCTAAGAATCCAATTCTCAGAGACAAAAGCCAGTGGATAGAATATGTGATCCAGGACAGATTGTTGTTCAAAGGCAATCAACTGTATATTCCGAATTGCTCCATGAGGGAGAACTTGTTGAAAGAGAAGCACAGTGGAGGATTAGCAGGACATTTTGGCCATGATAAGACATTTGCAAAGCTGAGAGAGTCATACTTTTGGCCAGGGATGCGGTTAGAAGTCAAGAAATTTGTGGATAGATGCATGATTTGCCAGCATTCAAAAGGGAGGAAGCAGAATGCAGGATTTTATCAGCAATTACCCATACCTGAGAGGCCATGGGATGAAATTAGCATGGATTTTGTATTGGGATTACCGAAGACACAAAGAGGTGTTGATTCAATCTTTGTGGTAGTTGACAGGTTTTCTAAGATGGCACATTTTTTTCCATGCCAGAAGACCAGCGATGCGACTCACATCGCAAATTTGTTTTTCAAAGAGATTGTAAGACTTCATGGATTGCCGAAAAGCATAGTTTCGGACAGAGACACAAAATTCATAGGGAATTTCTGGAGAACATTGTGGAAGAAGCTGGGGACTAATTTGATGTTTATTTCTTCTTATCATCCTCAGATGGATCGAAAAACAGAGGTGGTAAATAGAAGTCTGGGAGATTTATTAAGAAGCCTGGTGACAGAGCACCATACCAGCTGGGACAATGTGTTGCCACAGGCAGAGTTTGCTTACAATGACTCAGTAAATCGGAGCACATGGAAAAGTCCATTTCAGATTGTATATGGAATGCAACCAAGAGGAGTTTCTAAACTGAGGGATTCAGAGCAAGTTGATACTAGTAGTGCTAGTGCAAGAGAATTTGCTGAAGCGATGAAGGAACTTCACAGCCAGGTGAAGGAGCGACTGTTGAAGTCAAGTCAGGAGTACAAGCGTAGATCAGATCAACATCGGAGACAACTTTAGTTTGAGGTTGGTGATCTGGTTTTGGCACATTTGAGGAAGGAAAGGTTCCGGAGAGGAACATACAACAAGCTGAAGATGAAGAAAATTGGGCCATGCAAGGTCTTGAAGAAGATGGGACAGAATGCTTATGAAATTGAGTTACCAGAGGGCATTGGAAGATCTCCGATATTTAATGTTTCAGATTTATATCCATTTAAAGATGATGAAGAAGGAGCCGAAAGTGATGATCAACCAGAGGTCTAGTGGCAGAAGCAGATGCCAGTTGCAGAGAAGCCACAGATGGAGCAGATACTGAGTAAAAGAGTGGGTAAAAAAACAAGGAGGAAAGCATATTTTGAGTATTTGGTCAAGTGGAAGGGTCATCCAATTGAAGATGCCAGTTGGGAGACTGAAGCAGAAATTATGAAGCATGGACATATCGTACAAGAGCTCATGGATAGGATCCCATGCAAATTTTCAAGCGAGGGAGTATGATGCAGGAGCATCCCTCACGATAAGCAAAACCAACGTGGAAGAAGGAAGCCAGCTGGAAGACGTCCAGCGCAAGTTTTTGAATTTTAAATTCTCTCTTGAAGTTGACACGCCTAACTTAAATGAGATCATTTAATTTAAGCACCTTGGTAGAAATGTACTCAGACCTTGAGCCATATGCTCTCGTCTGAGATAGACAGAGGCATTTATAGTAGTAGTTGCAGGTAGATAGAATTGAATTCTTAGATTAGATAGTTCTAGAAGGAAGAGGGAAAACCGAATATAAACACCCTCATTTGTATCATTGTAAGTGTAGTTCATGAAGAGAAAGAAGAGGAGAGAGCATAGGAGAATAGCAGAGAGCTGTAGAAGAACACCCATGTACAGATCTTGAATTAATAGAAGAAGTTGATTCAGATTCATGGTTGTTGTGTTATTCTCTGTGTATGTGTGTTGAATGCTCTGCTTATGAATATTACTCCTTGTTATGCATTTGTTATTATGTTGTGTATGATTTCATGTATTAAGAACTGAAATCTAAGAGTGAGTGAGGTGAGTTACAATTGTTTCTCTTTGAGCAAGGATTCATGCAAGGAGTGCAGTTGAGTCGTCCGCAAGGAGTGCGTTGACAGAAGGCTCGGGAGTTAAACTCTTGTTCTCAATTCGTGCAGAAGCGAAAGTGGGTTATACAAGACGTGCAAGGAGTGCACATGCTAAGGAGAGTCTTAGTCGTGAAACTGAGCAAAAGTATTGAAGGACTGCTGCTACGGGCATACGCAGAGTCAAAGGAAGCTCGAACAGTTAAAGTGTTCGCAGGCATGCCGCAAGGAGTGCGTGCAGAGAACCTCATTGAGGTTGGAGTAATTTAGCAAAGCTTAGGAGGGATAGACCTCTGAGTCATCGAAGATCGACGTAGACAAGTGTGACTTGAAGTCGGGGAGGAACATCGCAGGTTGGCGAAACGGAGAAATAATCTCGTGGAGAGATACTCTTTTCCATTTCGTGAATAAATCAAGGGAGGACGGATGACCAAAATCTTCTGAAGAGATTTCGCGAAGTTACGAGGATCGTCAGATCTTGCAGAGGTGCAAGGAGGTTACGATGAGAAGATTCCGAAGGTTTTGAAGCTTAGGAGAGGAAGAGCCATTGATTCCGAGTCACAGGAGCTGTAGGATCTACACATGTATCGGGAACTCGGGAGCTGAAGCTCCAAAGATTGTGCAGCCAGAGCAGCGAGATTGCGAGATGCGATAAGATCAGAGCCATTCGTTGTGGAGGACACGTGTCAGGAGATTCTCATCTCACTGACTCAGATATTAGAGGATTGAAAAGGAAACCCTTCAGCTTCGCGAGTAGCGAAGTGGCGAGAAGGCTAGGAACCGTCCATCTGAAGGGACAGGTATCAAGGATCGAGAGATCTCGCTATCTCGGGAGCTCGCAGGGTGAATGCCCAAGTTTTTGGCGACAAAAGTTACGAGACGCAAGGTCACGAGGCAGTGAAGTAGCGAGAGGCTGTGAGTCATCCATCTGCGTAGGACAGGTGGCAAAGATCGGGAAGCCTCGCGAACTCGGGAGTTCACTGGTTGAAAGCCCAAGTATTGGGTACTCCAAGTCACGAGTGGCGAAGTGGCGAGATATTTGGAGTCTTCCATCTGAGGGCACAGGTGTCAGAGATCGGTGATCTCATGAACTCGGGAGTTCGCAGGGTAAAGGCCCAAGTATTGGGTGTGCAAAGTCGCGAGGCGACGAAGCAACGAAGAGATCATAGTCGTCTATCTGAGGGGGACAAGTGGCGAGAGATCGACGGATCTTGTAAGCTTGGGAGCTTGAAGGTTGAGAGTCCAACATTTGGGTACTCCAAGTCACGAGGTCGCGAGGAAGCAAGAGGAGGATAGCCGTTGGATCTATAGTACAGGAGAACTGTTGGATTTGAGTGAGAGATCGTATCTCGGAACCTCGCAAGAAAAGGTCCGAGAATTTGGACGCGAGTATCGCGAGGTTGCGAGATAGCGATATCCCGATAGCTAGAGAAGTGTGGACCATAGCGAGGTGTGAGTGGAGTACAGGTGGCACAAAAGGATGCCAAGTCATGAGGCACTGAGGAGCCAAGTCTCGTGTGGACGCCGAGTCGTGAAGTGCCGAAGGGAGAGATTCTCATGTACGCGTTGAAGAGTATAAAGTGGGACTGCGCATCTCGAGGACTCGTAGACTAAGAGGTTGAAAACTCGACGGTTCAACCGGTGAGGTCGCGAGATCGCGAAGCCACGAGAAGTGCTAACATTAAGCCTAGCCCATGGTTGCATGCGGAAGGAGCTACACCCGTATCGCTAGCTAGGATATTGCGATATTTGAAAGGAAAAGTTGGAGGCTTGAGTTACGAACTCGCGAGATAGCGAGATTTAGCTGATCTCCCGAGAACAAAGGGAAGACCTCGAAACTGATTTCTGTGGGTGCAGATCTCTCGATAGGGGGATAGAAGAACCTTCGAGTTCTTCGGGCCGAGAAGAAGAAGGTCCTGTGCAAGGGCGTGCATGCTTGGGTGGCGCATACCCCTGCGTCAGTATAGAGAACCTTGGCCTTCTAGGGCCCCTGTTCCAATTTCCTCTTCCTCTGTTACCCAGACCATGACTTCCTCTGCTAAAAAATCTCATTCCTATATGCATTATTGATTAAAAAACAGTTTTTTCAACAACCATACATGACAACTCCTTTAAATATGAAACAAAGTTTGGCTCAACAACATATCAAACTCATGCAATCCAATCCATACAAATTGTTTAATACTTGTCAATGAGCAGGGGGTGAATAGGGGTTCTGGGATATGAGAGGGATTGTATTGAGTGAAAAGTGTTAAAATGAGGGGTAATAGATCATGATCACTGCTCACAAACATAAAAAAATTCAACTATATCGTAAATCAAAAGAATATATCATTGTAATTCATCCCCATGCGATCCTTTAACTGTCATAATACATAATTAATCTTAACTATAATTAAATTTTAGGAACGGGGAGTGGATAGTGAATATGGGAAGGCGAGGGGAGTTGTAATGTGCTAAAAGTTAAAGAATGCTAGGAAAAAGAACATATTCTATTCCTAAAACTAATTAAGTAATCCATAAAAAAAAAAACTTTGTATTTAATACCAGGATACCACTACCAATTTACAATTCTTGTGTGTCAAAGACTGTTCACTGTTCCACATTCAATTCTTCAAAAATTTTCAATCAACATAGTCTATAATCATACTCAGAATCACTATGCCTTTCAACAATCTTATTAAGAGAATACTTGTTTCTTTTCATTTAAACAAAATCAAAAGGAACACACAGTCACATTGCTTCATCTCTGTTCAACATATATTTCTATAGAATATCAACCACTACCCATAATTCGTAATTTCTCAAATCAAACATAGACACAGGTATTTCCCGAGTTGAACATACTTTTTTAAAACTTGCCCAATTTCATTCTTTTGAAAATATTAAAAGATAAATTTCAATGAAACCAAAATAAAAAAACCGTGCTTCATTTCTAATGGTACAATAAAACAAAACAATGCACAATGTCTCCATAAACCATACACAGTAAAAAACCAAGTCACAGTCATCATTTTCCCCAACTTTCAATGATCCTGATCAGGACTAATCAAACACACATCAACCACCAACTACAACTAACACCATGATGTAGGAACACAACGACCAATTCATAATGAAAAGAGGCAACCCTTTGACTATAGATTACCATTTACTCCCAATCAACCAATTTAATAAAAAAAAAACAAGCTGGGTTATCGATGCAACGCTCACAACAAAAGGATGCATCCCCTTGACTGTACACCAATTCTCATCCACAATTACAACTTTTCAAGAACCTGATCAAATAGAGACGATACAATACTCAGAGCAACTGTCATAACCACTCAACCAACTTATGACAATCAACGAGATACCCGAAAAGAGTGCGACTAGTTAGGGTTATCAAAATTGGGCTTTGTAACCATGAACACAAGAAATAATCAAGAGTTCACTCGGTCACCAAAACACAGAGAGATTGGAGGTCAAACATATCAACAATAGGTAGAAAACCTTCGAAACAAGCACGGTGGAACCACAAGATTTTATAACTCTCAGCTTGTGTAATAGTGTGATAGTTGAACACCGGGTAGGGTAAGCAATGATGGAGAGGAGAAACGATTGCTCACTAGATAGTAACAAATACCATGAACGCATAGAGGCATAACCCTCTCACTTTTCTCAAGAGTCGAACCAATTTATAACAATGCCAATGGAAATGCAGACCCCATGTATTACAAACAACCATAAAGAATACTTCTTGGCATAATGGCCACCCCATAACCAACTGTGTTGGTGACAATACCACAAAATAATCCCACGACCAAGCTCTGGAAGATACACAGTGACCAAAAATGTAGTTCGAAAACATACACAACAAACCCATAGAAACCAAATACAATTGGATATGGTTACCATAACTGTGAGGAGGTGGAATGCAAGGCTAAACAAAGAGAAACCCTCCAACAAAATACCCATAACTACTTAAAACAACAAATATCCATCATAGTTTCCACCACACAGAACAACCAACGAAATCACAACTTCAACAAATCAATTTTTCCATTTGCAAATGAATATTCACACAATCATTCCAGAGAAAATACCCACGCGTTTACACAGTTGCCAATATCAGGAAAACACAAACCAACACATTACCGAGCCATCGTTCACTTCATACATAGAGCGAATTCATGGATGGGAGAAAAGAACCATACCTCTAACCAATGGCTTTAAAAAGGGTGATATGGTCGAGCAGTTCCTTCCAGGCTTGAATCTCAGATCTTAACCATAACAAAACCAAATGAAACAATAACCATGCTAGGGTGACAACCTAGTGGGAGAAGTATGGAGTGACATGCATTTACTTCCCATCGCTTCCATCTTCCACCCCATTCAATTTCGTAGTACATGACAACCAACCAAAAAATATATCCATTAACCATGCCATTAATTCCATACATTGAAACTTGCGACATATTGCCTGCCAATTTCACCACCCCAATCCGTATTAACCATTGCCAAAAATTATACCATAACATATATCAAATGAGCCCACTATAACTCAATATAATTCGTATAGCCACTAACCATTGCTAGTTAGGACTAACACTAATTCCTTTTATTTCATTTACACATAACCTCTTTACATAGTATAGTATAGTTCCTTTCCTTGAATTTTTTTCCATAAGTTTATTTCCATTGCTTTTGTTTAATGTTGCTACTAACATGTGTCTTGTGTAGGTGTAACAGGTAATGAATCATGGTGACAATATAAAATGTAACAACAATAAATGTATGCCACTCATAACATGTAATTTAGAGCTTAGAATAACATAATCATCACATAAAATGCATCATCCATATGCCATTATGTCGCAAAGAAAACCAGAACTGCATCATAAACCATATAGAACCCTATAAGCATCATAAAAAAAACAACATAAAATGTGTGATAAGACTATATTCGAGCCTCTAGTCTACAAGAGGGTCCCACCTACTAGTATTATATATCATTATCATAGTTTAAATAATAGGCTTTAGCAATACTTTGTGGGCGATATTCCTCGTTGTGATTTTACGTCAACAAACTGGCGACTCCACAAGGAAATCTATTTTCAACAGATTAAGAACTCAGAATGTATGATCTCGCAGACCAAGAACAACATATCAAGAAAGTATAACCATAATGATTATTCAACAGGGGTAAGTAAGCAGATTTAATGGAAAAAGACCATGAATTTAGGAATAACTCATGAAAAATGTTAAGTATGAGGGGGTTTATCCCTGTATGGATAATCGTTCAACTAGAATTTGATCTTGACTTCAAGGAGAAAAAATTTATGGACTTTCTCTGTTAACTCTCAAATGGATGAAGAAATGGTAAGAAGAAGCATTAGGTGACCAATTTCTTTATAAGACAACAATGAAAGCATATAACAAATTCAATTATGCTTTCAGGGGGAACATCGTAACAACTTTGTAAAATTGATTGTTATTGACTAACAATACCTTGCAGGAGTGTCACTGTGGAAAAACTGATCAAACATCTTATTATTGACCAAAATTAAACTAAATATGAGAAACAATAAAAGTCATGACAAAAATGGAACTGCAAAATTTAAAACAATAGAAATAAAATGTCTGAATTGCAAAAAACTGAAGGAAAACTATTAAATAAAAGAATAATTTAAGCTAATGTGAGAGCAGAAATGAAAAACAGTGTGAAAATGAAAATAGAACTAAACAACTAAAATATAGAAAATCCAAACAACGTTAAAAATTTTCAAGTTGGTTCCACGTAATGTTTTAAGTGAGAACCGTTAGTGTTGTAGGAAAACAATCACTCTTGTAAATATTTTAGAATGTAAGAGTTTGTACCCAGGACAAAAGAAATCTTGAAAGGACCCAACCATAATTCTTGAAACTTCGAGACAATTGATATCCCTTTAAAGTACACGATTAGATCATCAAGATAGATATGAATAATCTTGTTGATCAAATCGTTAAAAGTTATTTTCATAGTTCTTTTAAAAGTGGTACTCGCATCAGATAAGCCAGAAGACATACGCTCATAAGTCAAGGTACCCCAATGAGTAATAAATGTGGTTTAGTATTTATCTTCCCCTTTTACCTTGATTCAATCGTAACCAGAAAAACTGTCAAGTAAGGACATCATTTGTGACCCTGCAACTTGCTGCAAAATCATTTCCATGTTAGGGAGAGGAAAGTGATCTTTTATACTATCCTAATTTAATGCGTGAAAGTCAATGAAAAATATGATATGATCAATGGATTTCCGAACAGGGACCAAATTGGAAACACATTTAGAATACTTGACCAGAAAGATGATTTCAGCCTTCAAGAGTTTTTCCAATCCCTTTCAAATATTTGCTTCCAGTGCAGGGTTGATAGGTATTTGTTTTTTCGTAATTGGTTTTATGCCTTCCTTGATGGGAATGGAATGTTGTATAAGAGGAGGATCAAAACCACTAAGACCCTCATAATACCAAGCAAAAACATCTTGAAATTTGCCAAGCATCTTGGCAAACTTCATCTTCTTTTCATTAGAACATTGGGCACCTATTTTAACATTATTTGGAGACGCGGGCATCCCAATGTTCAAGGAGATGGTTTCCCCCACCTTCCTTTTCAAATCCTCATCTTTAATTTTCTCTTTAATGCCTACATCACTCGATGAAAATGAACTCTCTAGAGGAGTCAAGCCCTTAGGAATCTTGTTTTCTTCTATGGATATAATTTCCTTGGGCTTATAAGGTTCATTTTGAATGAAAGCATAGATGCTTTCATCGCTAGGGAAGACCTGCCATGATTCTATATTTTCATGGATATGTGGACAATATAGATATTGAAAAGTACAATCAAGTTTGTGTGGCAGAAGTTGCCGATTAGGAGAGGCTGCAAAAACAGTTAACCGTTCAACCATTGAGTTCAATTCTCTCTTAACATGAGTAACTTTGAAAGATAATAGGTTCGAGATAAGTGCCCAAATAGTTTGGGTGTATCATTTCATCAACTTGTTGCTAGGAGAGTATATCTTATGTTCAAGGTTCACAACAAGCTAAGAATCTCCAAAACCTGTAAGGTGACCACAACCTAGATTATAGGCGTTTTCAATGCCTGATAATAAAGCTTCGAATTCAGTGACATTGTTTGTGCAAGCAAACTCCAACATGTAATAAATGTTATGAATTTTCCCCACAGGAGAGTACAAGATAATGGCAGCTTCGTTACCTTCACTAGAGCATGAAACATCAAAGTGCATGTGCCACATACCATCATCTAAATTTATTTGTTCCAAGGGAATGTTATCCTCATTGGAAAAGATGGAATACACCCCTAGGTCCTCTTCGATATAGTTCACATTAGGTTGTGGGGCACTCTCTATGTAAGGTGAAATCCTTCCCTCCCTAAGGACTATGATGTTTTTACCATTCCGAGGAACAAATAAGTGTGTCCTGTCGAGTGAGAGGTATCCACCCGTCAAACCTTGCCAATCTCTTCCTAAGATGATTGAGTAATTTCTTACTGGCATATATATTACCTGAATACTAAGGGTTGTCCTTATTTCAGGGTGTGCTCACAAAACTAAGGTCACATCTTTAATCTCACCTATGGTTGTTTGTTTTAGACTATTATAAGAGAGCATGCTTATGGAGTTTTCATTTGTACAAGACAAGCCTAGATCTTCCATAATAATCTTAGACATTACACTTGGGCCTGAACTGCCATCAATGAGGCAACAATGGGCAATCTTATCCATGATTTTTACAGAAATATAAAATGGGGATTTTTTATAGGGTATCTAAATTTATGTACACCCACTTTATTTACAGAAGAATCCTCTTCATTTACCTCTTTAAAGAGGTTGGCTACGACGAAATATTTGCTTTACATGAATTGTTTTAGATGCCTCTGTTGTTCAGGGACAAAAACCATGTCTAGAAGGGTTGCATATGCTTTGATGTTGGCCAACTGATTCAAAATGTTGTATTTGGAAGAGGGGAGATGGGAGGTAGTTTCTTGACTTTCAGGAACCTTAGAAACCTGAACAGTAGCAACTGGAAAGGATGAGCTCGGGCTAGAAGAATTGCAGGGAGGATCATATTTGCCTTTGGGAGCGTAGGATTTGTTCCTAGTATTGATGATCATGACATCTTCTAGCTCTGCAAAATCTAGGACAACAATGGTAGTTTCTGGTATTTTACCAAAGATATTATCTCTATCACTCTTCTTTACCTCACATGTGATTTCCTCATGGTGTTCCTCAAAAAAGTTACACCAACTTTGAGGCATGATAGATTTAGGCTAAAAATGATTTTCAGTTGGATTTCTAAAGGGGGGTGCAAAAGAAGATGAAGCTCTAGGGGTGAGAGGGGAGACATTTCCCTTTCGCTCATACACTATCATACGATTATTCATATCTTGTACTAGATGTAAGAGGGAGTACATGTTTGTTTGTTTAACCAATTATCCCTGAGGAATACCCGTTCTTTAGAGATATTCTTCATACTCCAAACACGCATGCAGAGAAGAACTGAGGTTATCGATGTATTTTTCCTCAAGCCTATGATAGTAGGGGGAAGGTAATGCATTATAATAATGCATTAAAGTGTCACATACCCCCTACCCCAAGGGGTATGACTGACCTCCCAGTCACGGATCTCCTGTTCTCCTTGAGCCGAAGCAACGCTCAAGTCCCTTCTGGAACCCTTGCAACCAATAACCCAAGGGCCTTCAATAGAAACCTGCCTGTACGAAGAGGTGCTAGGCACAGGTCCTCTCGCAATACAACTGTGTGATATGACCATGGGGCCAACTCTATCGACACTTCACACTTCGCAGTTTTGGGGATGTTGAGGTGAAGCGACTCAACACCTCCACCTTTGAAACACCAAAACCTAATCAGGGCCTAGAAAAGGCTAGCCCCCCCTTCAATGTTGTTGACGTGACCCTCTGCTGAGGACTGGGTCCCAACCTTTAAATTTCTCCCGTGACTTTGCAATTCAGGAAATCTGTGAATAGTGCTTCCCCTTTCCTTTCAAATCCCCAACTCCCAAAAGATGGTGACCTAGATCAAACAATCCAGATCTACCATAAACCGATGCCCTCGGCTTCTTGTCTGTGTTCTCCTTTTCAGGTATTTGAAAATGATGCGTCTGCTTTTCCTCTGGTGCTAAATTTCCCTAACCGTACGTGCCCTGATCAATGGTTCATAGAGAATGTTAATCAATGGTTTATATCTAACCTTGATTTCGCGTATTGGGGTTTTGAAGGACAAGGCTCGACATTTCTCCCCAATACAACGAATCCCAAACTCCCGAACTCAACAGACGACCTTGATCCCACTAGATCAACAACTCAGATCTCCTGTGAGTATTACATGCCGAATGAACCTCCACCTAACCTCCTCGCGGCTTATCACGATCGGACGACCCTCGTGGTTTCGACACTCTCCCTTGGAAGTGTTCCACCATTCACTCGAGCTTCGATGAACCTTTTGAAAATTCTCCCAGACGTCAACCTTTCTGAACTTAGAGTTCATGCGACTCTAATCTTCGCCTCCCTTCGAGCTATTCGAAGGTTTTAACCCTCATAAGTTTAGATTTCTTTGCTGGCTTCCAGATTCAAAGAATCTCTGCATTCAAACTTAGCATGTCTCTACAAGAACCTCTAGTTATCCACGATGTTAACTCTATTCACTCCTCGCAAAAAAGATTCTCCAACCACTCTGTGGGATTGAAGAATTTCAATTCCTTCCTTAGCCTGCGCACTCCTTGCATGACTCTGTGCCTCATCCACACCTCTACTGATATAAGCCAATGTTACCCCCCTGAGATTTCTAATATAAAACTTAGAACTCTGTCACACACTCTATACAGACCTTTTATTGCACTCGTAGTAATTCTCAGGGAGAAAAACAATTGAAACTTATACTTCTATTCTCACAGACTTCATACATTCACCTTGAAATCACAAGCATACACATATCATTGAAACAAATGCATGAGAGAGAAATATAAGCAAACTGTAACATACCGTTCAAAACATACAAACAATATTCATCAAACACCATGAAAATTGGATCAAATCATTCTTAGATTAATCCAGAGATTTTGTACATGGTTCAATAGCAACAACTATTCTTCATACAATATCTAATCTTCTATTCCTCTCTGCTCTCCTAATCTTCTACATCAAATTACAATACTATCTAAGGATTACAAACGAGAGAGTCTTCTTGAGTTTTTCCCTCTCTCTTCTCTAAGCCATCTTATCAGAATTAAAATCCACCTACTAAACATAAATTACAATAAATGCCTCATTATTCAACAGATGAGAGAAATGTTCATAATCTGTATTACAATCCCCCAAAACATAAATGAAAATACATCCTTCCATATTTTTTCATTAATTCTTTCTCTTTCAAATTTGAAACATCCTCAAAATGTGCGTTGGTGCATTTCCAGTTGTTCTCACCCTTGTGCTTGCTTTGCTGGCTCGCTTATGATGCTCTTGCATCATACTCCACTGTTGAAAAAAATTCATGGACTCCTGTCCATGATCTCCTGCATCATCTGTCCATGTTTCTGGATGTTCGCTTCACTTTCCCAACTGGCATCTTCAATCGGGTGTCCCTTCCATTTCACCAAGTATTCAAAATATGTTTTTCTCTGGGTCTTTTTACCAATTCTCTGATCAATAATCTTTTCCATCTGTGGATTTTTAGCTACAAGCATCTGTTTAACCCACTGGACTTCCTTCTGATCCTCTGATATCTCTTTTCCATCTGCTCTATAAGGATAAAGATCTTCTATATTGAATATGGGTGATATTCCTACCCCATCTGGTAATTCGATTTTGTAAGCATTTGACTCAAACTTTCGCAAAATCTTACATGGTCCAATTTTCTTCATTTTCAGCTTATTGCAGGTTCCCCTTGGGAATCTTTCTTTTCTGAGATGCACCAGAACCAAATCACCTACTTCAAATTGAATTTCTCTTCTATGCTAATTTGTTTTGCACTTATATTCCTGGCTAGAATTCTGCAACCGCTCTCTGATTTTACTGTGGAGCTCCTGCATTCCTACTACAAAATCTTCAATACTAACACTCCAGAATTCATTCTTCTCTAAGTCTTTCAACTCAGAGAGTCCTCTTGACTGCATTCCATATACTATTTGAAATGGGCTCTTTCCTGTACTCCTATTGGGTGAATCATTATATGCAAATTCCGCCTGTGGCAGAACCTGATCCCATTCGTTGAGGTGTTCAACTACCAAACTCCTCAATAAGTCCCCCAAACTCCTCTTCACTACCTCAGTCTATCCATTCATCTGAGGATGATATGATGAGCTAAAAGATAAATTCATTCCCAATTTCTTCCATAGGGTCCTCCAGAAGTGACCAACAAATTTGGTATCTCGATCTGAAATGATACTCTTGGGTAAGCCGTGAAGTCTAACAACTTCTTTGAAAAACAGATTTGCAATGTGAGTTACATCATAGGTTTTATGACATGGTATGAAATGTGCCATTTTTGAAAATCTATTGACTTCCACAAATATGGAGTCACAACCCCTCTGTGTCCTCGACAGTCCCAACATGAAATCCATGCTTACCACATCCGATGACCTTTTTGGTACTGGCAACGGTTGATACAACCCTGTATTCTGTCTTTTCCCCTTTGCATGCTGATCAATTATGTATCTGTTCATGAATTTCTTGACATCCGTCCTCATCCCTGGCCAATAGTATGAGCCATTCAGTTGTGCAAAAGTCTTATCATGGCCGAAATGTCCAGCCAATCCCCCACTATGTTTTTCCTTCAAGAGGTTCTCTCTCATAGAGAAATTCAGTATACACAATTGGTTTCCCCTAAACAACAGTCCATCCTGAATCAAGTATTCCGTCCATTGGCTTCTGTCTCTGAGAACTGGATTCGAATATGCTTCATAGGCTTCTTTAAAATCTGCATCATCTCTATACATCTCCTTGAGATTGTCAAACCTAAATTTTTCACTCCAAACTCTTGTAGAATCAAACATTTCTTGCTCAATGCATCAACAACATTGTTAGCAGTTCTAGAAATATCCTTTATAACAAAAGTAAAATTATTCATATATTCAACCCATTTTGCATGCTTCTGGTTCAATTTTTCCTGTTGAGTTACAAATTGTAAAGCATGGTTATCGCTATACAAGACAAACTCCTTTGGAGCCAAGTAATGCCTCCACTTCTTCAGTGCCTGTATGACTGCATATAACTCTTTATCATATGTGGAATATTTCATCTCGGTCTCGCTCATATTCTCACTGAAGTATGCAATTGGTCTGTTGTCTTGACTCAATACTGATCCAATCACAAATCCACTTGCGTCACATCTGACTTGGAATGTTTTACTAAAATCTGGCAGAACCAAAACTGGTTGTCCAGTTATCTTCTCCTTCAACAAATTAAAAATTTTCTCTGCTTCCTCTGTCGAATGAAAATATTTATGTATTTTCTTGACTGTGTCCATCATTGGTGTAGAAATTACACTAAATTTTTTTATGAACTTCCGGTAAAAACTAGCCAATCCACGGAAGCTCCTGACTTCAAAGAAGTTCTTTGGTGACGGCCAATCCCTGATTTATTTTACGTTCTTAGGATCCATGTTTAACTCATTTGAAGAGATCACAAACCCTAAATAAATGAGTTCTTTCTTCATTAAAGATGACTTCTTCAAATTTATTAGCAACTTCTCTTGCTGCAATTTCCTCATTACTAGAGTTAAATGTCTCAAGTGTTCCTCCTCAGTCTTACTGAAGATCAATATATCATCAAGATACACGATTACAAACTTCCCAATAAAATATTTCAATACTTCATTCATCAATCTCATAAAAGTATTGGGCACATTCATCAAATCAAATGGCATGACAAGCCATTCATACATTCCTTCATTTGTTTTGAATGTTGTCTTCCATTCATCACCTTCCCTCATTCTAATATGGTGATATCTGCTTTTCAAATCAATTTTTGAAAAAAAAAAAATTCCACTCAAGCAATCCATTAAGTCATCCATCCCGGGTAAAGGAAATCTATACATGATGGTAATATTATTTATAGCTCTCGAGTCTGTACACATTCTCCAGCCACCATCTTTCTTCAAACTTAACACTGTAGGTACAACACATGGACTCAATCTTTCTCTAATCAACCCTTTATCCATCAAATCCTGAACTTGCTTCTTGACCTCTTCATTCTCCTGTGGCATCAATCTGTACGTTTCTTTGTTTGGTAAACTCACTCCTAGTATAAGGTCAATGTGATGACTTATTCTCCTGATGGGTGGAAACAAGCAAGGTAATTCTTCCACCACTATATCAATGAAATTCTCTAGCATTTCTTGAATTTCCCCAGGTAGGTCATCTGTCGAAGTACTGGTCATGGTGACTCTAGGTTTTCTAACCACAACAAACTGCATTTCTTCATCCTTCTTGACTTCATCAAGAAGTTCCTTCCCACTCATGAGAAGTATAGTATTTCTCGTCTTTGTTTTCACCTTCTTGTCTTTAATTGGCAACAATATATGCATCCTAACATTCTTCTCCAAGGTGTGAGTGTTCTTCCTCCCATCATGAACAACATTCCTATCATATTGCCACAGTCTCCCCAACAAAATATGACATACATCCATGGAAATAACATCACATAAAATTTCATCCTTATATCCCCCTATCTTAAATTCAACTAAACATTGTTTAGTGACAGTTACCTAATGTCCCTTTTGTAACCACAAGACTTTGTATGTGCTCGGATGTGCAACAGTCTCCAATTCCAACTTCTCCACCATTTCTGTGGATACTAAATTATCTGTGCTTCCATTGTCCACTATTACCTTTCATACCCTGTCCTTGGCCTTGCAAGTAGTCCTAAATAAAATGTTCCTATGAACTAGATTTTCTATCTCTTTATCTGGCTTTAAGAAAATTTTCCTCATCATTAGTGACCTTCCACCTTCTGCATATTCTACCTCAACATTTCTCCCTTGTGCTTCTGAAATGTGAGCTTCACCTCCATCTCTTTTTCTATTGGGGCATTCAAAAGACTTGTGTTCAATTTTTCCACAGACAAAACACTTTACCTCACCTCCTCTGCCTCTTCCTCTTCCTCTTTCTCGCAAAAAAGTGTTCCTGTTGGCATATTGCCTTCCTTGTGAACTTCCTCCTCTTTCAGGGTGAGTGTGAGGTTTATTTTATTCTTCCTTCGACTTCTATACTCTATCCTGGGCAATTACTTTGTCTCTATTCTAGCTTCTACCTCTGCCTCTTTTTCTTTGCTTTCGAGTCAACTTTTCTTCAGCCTTCAGAGAAATCTGATAAGCATCTTCCAAATTTCTAATCATCACCATACTCATCTCATCCTAAATGTCATATCTCAGACCATTCATGTATCTGGCGACCTTCTAAACATCACTTTCGTGATGACCTTCTCTAATGTTTATCCTATAGAACGCCTCAACGTATTCCTTCACTGTCATCCACTTCTGTCTCAAATTTTGCATTCTTCGAAAGAGATTGATTTGGTAATTTCTAGGTATAAATTTGGCTTTCATCTTTGCAACCATTCTATCCCAGCTTCTGATTTTTTGCTTTCCCTTACAACACCTGTCATCTTGCAGTTCATCCCACCACAGTGTTGCATTCCCTTTAAGTCTAGTGACAACATGTTTCACTTTCTTATCTTACTCGACATCCTCATAGTCAAAGTATTTATCCAGGGCTCTAAACCAATCTCGCGGATCTTCAATGTCTAAATTGCCTGGATACATCGAAATGTCCATCTTTTCCCTGGAACCTATTCTTCAAACAAATTTGAATAGACATTCTTCCACAGCATCCTCAACTGCAACTTCTTCTTTGTCGTGCCTTTCTTCGTTTTCGTTCTCGGATTCACTGACATCTCCAGCATCAGCTGTCCATTTTTTCACTGTCTCCATAGCATCTAATTGAGCACGAATTTATCTCATCACCCTCTCCATAGATGGATCATGCATTGTTCTATCATGACATATTCTGGGCGGCATTGTTCAAATCTATTTCTCGTAGAATTCAAATCAAACCTTTCCTTTTGTCTCCTCTCCCTACAAAAACAAATATTGTAGGTTCTGATACCACCTGTCACAGAGCCCCTACCCCAAGAGGTTCGGCTGACCTCCCAGTCATGGATCTCTTGTTCTCCTTGAAACGAAGTGGCCCTCAGGTCCCTGTTGGAACCCTTGCAAAAAATAACCCACGAGCCTTCAAAAGAACCCCACCTGCACGAAGAGGTGCTAGGCATAGGTCCTCTCCTAATACAACCACGCGATATGACCGCGGGCCCAACTCTATCGACACTTTGCACTTTGCAGTTTTAGGGATGTTGAGGTGAAGAGACTCAACACTTCCACCTTTGAAACCTCGAAACCCGATTAGGGCCTAGAAAATTATAGCCCCCCCTTCAACGATGTTGACGTGACCCTTCACTGAGGACTGGGTCCCAACCTTTAAATTTCTCCCGTGACTTCACAATTCGGGAAATGTGCGAATAGTGCTTGCCCTTTCCTTTCAGAGCCCCGACTCCTGAAAGACAATCACCCACATCCAACGGTCCAGATATGCCACAAACTGACGACCCTAGTTCCTTGTCGTCATTCTCCTTTTTGGGGATTAGAAAACGATGTGTTTTCCTTTCCTCCGATGCCAAATTTCCCAAACCATATGTGCCCTGATCAACGGTTCACACAACACGTTAATCAATGGCTCAGATATAAACTTGATTTGACGTATCGGGGTTTTGAAGGAAAAGGCTCGACATTGCTCCCTAATACAATGAATCTCAAACTCCCGAACTCAACAGACGACCTTGATCCCACTAGATCAATGGCTTAGATATCTCGCGAGTATTACAGGCTGGATGAACCTCTGCCTAACCTCCTCACGGTTTATCATGATCGGACGACCCTCATGGTTTCGACACTCTGCCTTGGAAGTGCTCCACCATTCAATCGAGCTTCGATGAACCTTTTGAAAATTCTCCTAGACGTCAACCCGTCTGAACTTAGAGTTCACATGACTCTAATCTCTGCCTCCCTTTGAGCTATTCGAAATTTCTAACCGTCCCGATTTTATATTTCTTTGTTGGCTTCCGGATTCAAAGAATACCTACGCTCACACTTAACACAACTCTGTGTTAACCTCTAACTATCCACGATGTTAACTTTGTGTGCTCCTCGCAATAGATATTCTCCAACCATTCTCTGGGATTGAAGAATTTCAATTCCTTCTTCAACCTGCACACTCCTTGCATGACTCTGTGCCTCAGCCACACCACTATTGATATAATCCAATGTTACCCCCCTGATCTTTCTGGGATAAAACTCAGAACTTTGTCACGCACTCTATGCAAACCTTTCACTTCACTCCTTGCAGGAATTCTCAGGGAGAGAAACAATTGAAAATTATACTTCTATTCTCACAGACTTCATATATTCACCATGAAATCACAAGAATACACATAACATTAAAACAAATGCACGAGAGAGAAATATAAGCAAACTGTAACATATCGTTCAAAAGATACAAAAAATATTCATCACATGCCATGCACATTGGATCAAATCATTCTTATATTAATCCATATCTTCTGTACATGGTTCAATAGAAACAACTATTCTTCATACAATCTCTAATCTTCTATTTCTCTCTGCTCTCCTAATCTTCTACATCAAATTACAATACTATCTAAGGATTACAAACGAGAGAGTCTTATTGAGTTTTTCCCTCTCTCTTCTCTAAGCTATCTTATTAGAATTAAAAGCCACCTACTAAACATAAATTACAATAAATGCCTCCTTATCCGACAGATGAGAGAAATGCTCATCATCTCTATTACAATCCCCCAAAACATAAATGCAAATACATCCTTCTAGATTTTTTCATTAATGCGTTCTCTTTCAAATTTGAAACGTCCTCAAAATGTGTGGTGGTGCATTTCCAGTTGTTCTCACCCTTGCGCTTGCTTTGTTGGCTCGCTTACAATGCTCCTGCATCAGAAAGAGGCTTGGTTCTGAGGTCGAATGAGTTCAGGGATTTGATTGTATAACTTAGTGAAACACAAGTTGAAGGACTTGATGGTCTCACCATCCTTATAGGCCATGTTATTGTACTCCCGTAACTTCTCAACTAGGCTTTTAGATTTCCCATAGGTGGATTTGAACCAATAGACTAACTCCTCCCAAGTAGACATAATCTTAGGAGGAAGGTCAAAGAAATCGGCCACAACCTTTCCCTCCAAGGAATTGACAAATAAGTGCATGCAAGTATCATTGTCATTGACTCCTATGATATGAAAGGCATTAGAAAATTTCACTTGGTGTTCATGTGTAGTGAAAATTTTATTCCCTGAAAACTTAGGAAGATGCTCTTTGAATTTAGCAAGTGGACGAGTAGTAAGTGTTAGTTTAAGAGGAGAGGAAACATGCCATAGTGTGGTTGTAGTGTATTCTTCAAATTGAAAAAGCCCATACTTTTTAATGACTTTGGTGGGGTTTGTGGTAGATTGGACAGGGATATGGTGTCTATATAAGCTACCAATCACTGAAGAAGATGAAGACTGAGATAAGGAAGAACTTCCAGTGCCACCAGAGCCACCACTAGATTCCATCTTGTGGATGATAGGTAAGGGAGAGAAAGATGAATTGGATGAATCAGACAAGGTTCTCCTTATAGTACTTTGTTTAGTAGATAACACAACGTTCCTTCTTCCTATTTCAGAAATATGATTAATTTTAGGTGATAAACCTCTTCTTCTCCTAGAAACAAGAGGGTATAAGGACATGAAAAGAAAGTCAAAGATGAAGGAACAAGAAGGTTATTATTGATTTCTAGGTTATCTACGTCTAGCTTCCCAACATTCTTGGCAACTAATGTCTCGTTCAATTTCTTCCCATGAATGATTAAGATTATCTTGAGTATTAGCAGTGTCTAAAATGGTGTTGAAAAAACTCAAAGCAATGCTAGTCTGATATTGAAGACCGAGCTCAATATTGGTCTGCCTTGCAATAGGTACAATCATCAAGAAATAAAACAATCAAATAATCAATATAAAAAAATACATGTATTCGATGATAATCAAGCATAAAAATCAACTAGAGAGATATTGAAGATCTCCCCAGTATGGTTGCCAAATAAATGTTGAGGAAAATATATGAAATGATATTACTCAAGCATTTTCAGATCTTGCATGGCTAAAGAAATATAGACGGGAATATCACCCTATGTTTATAGCCATCAAAGTTTGTATCCTAATTCACAAGTATTGATTACAAGTGCTTAGGATGGTTTTTTTATAAATGAAAGCTTGCTGGAAAATTCTTTATTTATGTAATTTTATGAATATAACAGATGCTGAAATAAATATAGAGACATAAGTAAAGACACCAAGTCAACAATCAAAACAGATGAGACATAAATCAATCGTTTATTTCATTCCAATTTATCAAAAGAATCGTTCTCTTTACAAAATTCCCTGAGGAAGTTTGGACCAAAGTCAAACTTAGATGTCCCCAATGAAAACCATACAGAAGGACTTCTGACAGAAAGTAAAAAACTGAACTTTAAAAGATGGATCAACTTGTCATAGATTGCTTCCCACTCGACTCTGCACAATATCATTTGTCAGTCATGAAATTTTATTCACAAACATACAAGTCTACACAGACTATCAAAGATAGATCAACACCTTTGAAAAACAAGTGTCTTAATGATGTAATTCATCCCTGAATATTGTCGTCTACAATAGGACCCTACTATCATAAAAGAGAATTAAGCTTCCAATGAATTAAAGAATGAATGAAAACTGAATTATCTCAACAAAACTCAAAGAGAAGACCTTAGTATGCTTCTCCTTCTATTCTCCTTTGTTCATCCTTTTATTTTTTCCTTTAAGCAATTAGAATTAGTTGAAGTAGTTGAAAGACTTCTTTAGTTAAGTTAACTAAAACTCAACCAACTTTTTAGTAAGGGGGTAAAGTAATAAAATCATAATAAGGTTTTTTAATAAATAATAACTAGTAGGTGGGACCCCTTGTGACTCCCTTTAGTTCTTTAACAAACACAACACAATTAGTTAATCAATCAAAACATCCTTCCTTGTGACTCCCATCACATTTTGACAATTTATATCAATGATAACTTAAATTATTTCCAAAAATATATTACCCATATATAATAAAAAAATAGTGTGTTTTCCAAAATTTCAGAAGTCAATTGTTCTCAACAATCAATAAATAAAAACACTTAAAACCCATATTTTCCACTATGGGAGGCAATCATTCCCTTGTTGCTTCTCTCACGCTTTGATCTTTCTCAATTTTCCTTAGGCTGTGTGGATCCTTTAGGCCTAATATCACTGATCACACGATAGAAAACATCTCTCAAATGCATGTGAGAGGACATGAATTTGGAAGAGTCATTTGAGGGTGAGGAGGGGCCAGCTAGGACAATTTGATTGACAGGTGGAGGAGCAGGTAGAAACAAGTTAGGCCAGCCATGATATTGGGAAACTATTGGGTGGAAAATCTCTTACCATCTGTCATTTTCAGGGATTTCAGGTTGTAGTAAAACATGAGGGGGCATGGAAGGGAGGCCTTTTTGGCATAGGTTGGACCACTCCTTGCCCAATCTAGTTAAAAATTCCATCTTGAAATAGTTGGCCCAACTCTTGCGAGTCTGCATCAAAGTGTATAGAGAACCTTGGATTTCTAGGGCCCCTGTTCCAATTTCCTCTTCCTCTGTTACCCCGACCATGACTACCTCTGCTAAAAAAGCTCATTCCTGTATGCATTATTGATTACCAAATAGTTTCTTCAACAACCATACATGACAACTCCTTTAAATATGAAACAAAGTTTGGCTCAACAACATATTAGACTCATGCAATCCAATCCATACAAATCGTTTAATACTTGTGAATGACAAAGGGTTGAATAAGGGTTTTGGGATATGCAAGGGATTATATTGAGAGAAAAGTGTTAAAATGAAGGGGAATAAATCATGATTACTGCTCACAAACATCAAACAATCAACTGTATCATAAATCAAAAGAATATATCACTATAATTCATCCCTGTGCTATCCTTTAACTATCAAAATACATAATTTATATTAACTATAATACAATTTTAGGAACAGGGAGTGGATAGTGAATATGGGAAGGCGAGGGGAGTTGTAATGTGTGAAAAGTGAAATAATGGTAGGAAAAAGAATGTATATTGTTCCTAAAACTAATTAAGTAATACATAAAAAACAACTTTGTATTCAATACCAGGATACAAATACCAATTTACAATTCCTGTGTGTCAAATACTGTTCATTGTTCCACATTCAATTCTTCAAACTTTTTCAATTAAAATAGTCTATAATCATACGCAGAATCACTATGCCTTTCAACAATCTTATTAAGAGAATACTTGTTTCTTTTCATTTCTTTTGTTTTCATTTAAACAAAATCAAAAGGAACACACAGTCACATTGCTTCATCTCTGTCCAACATATATTTCTATAGAATATCAATCACTGCCCATAATTCGTAATTTCTTAAATCAAACATAGACACATGTCTTTCCGAAGTTGAACAAATTTTTTTAAAACTTTCCCGATTTCATTCTTTTGAAAATATTAACAAATAACTTGCAATAAAACCAACATACAAAACCCATTCTTCATTTATGATGGTACAATAAAACAAAACAAAGAACGATGTCTCCATAAAACATACAGAGTAAACAACCAAGTCACAGTCATCATTTTCCCCAACTTGGAATGATCTCGATCCGGACTAATCAAACACACAACAACCACCAACTACAACTAGATCTATGTTGAAGGAACACAACAACCAATTCATAATGAAAAGAGGAAACCCACAGTTAAGGGAGCTTGAGCTAGAGGCGTCTTCGGATGGGTGACCACCTGGGAAGTCTTGGCTACCGGGTTCAAGCGCCATAAGTGATGATTGCTGCTATGTGATTCATTTTGCTAGTTTCAGTGCCATTTCTTCACCCCTGTGAGCATCACTCGATGGAATGAGTGCTAAGTGGACTATTCAAATCATGAGAATTATTGGTCAGTTGTGAATAATACTCATGGATATGGGTCATAGATTAATGACTTACACTACATAGTTAATCCCGAAATTGATATCTAATATGTTGCACTGTGAAAGCCCCTCTATGCTTAAATAATAAGAGTGAAGGGAGCTCTAAATGGATAGTTCATAAGGCACAATACTTTCTAAGGTTTTTCAAATGGGGTAGCAAACTAAGTGGGCTTGATTGTGGGGGAAATTCCATAGTTAAGAGAGCTTGAACCAGAGGCGTCTTGGGATGGGTGACCACCTGGGAAGTCTTGGTTACCGAGTGCAAGCCCTGGAAGTGATGATTGGTGCTATTTGATTCATTTCGCTAGTTTCAGTCCCATTTATTCACCCATGTGAGCATCACCCAATGCAATGAGTGCTAAGTGGAATATTCAAATCATGGGAATTATTGGTCAGTTGCGACTAATACTCATGGATATGGGTCATAGATTAATGACTTACACTATGCAATTAATCCCGAAATTGATATCTAATATGTTTCACTATGAAAGCCCCTCTACGCTTAAATAATAAGAGTGAAGGGAGCTCTAACTTGATAGTTCATAAGGCACAATACTTGCTAAGGTTTTGCAAATGGGGTAGCAAGCTAAGTAGGCTTGATTGTGGGGAAAAATCCATAGTTAAGCGCGCTTGAGCCAGAGGTGTCATGGGATGGGTGACCACCTGGGAAGTCCTGGTTACCGGGTGCAAGCTCTGGAAGTGATGATTGATGCTATGTGATTCATTTCTCTAGTTTTAGTCGCATTACTTCACCCTTGTGAGCATCACCCGATGCAATGAGTGCTAAGTGGACTATTCAATTCATGAGAATTATTGGTCAATTGCGACTAATAATCATGGATATGGGTCATATATTAATGACTTACACTACGCAGTTAATGCCGAAATTGATATCTAATATCTTGCATTGCGAAATCCCCTCTATGCTTAAATAATAAGATTGAAGGGAGCTCTAACTGGATAGTTCATAAAGCACAATACTTGCTAAGTTTTTGCAAATGGGGTAGCAAGCTAAGTGGGCTTGATTGTGGGGAAAAATCCACAGTTAAGCGTACTTGATCCAGAGGCATCTTGGGATGGGTGACCACCTGGGAAGTCCTGGTTACCAGATGAAAACCACGAAAGTGATGATTGATGCTATGTGATTCATTTCGCTAGTTTTAGTCCCATTTCTTCACCCCTTTGAGCATCACCTGATGCAATAAGTGCTAAGTGGACTATTCAAATCATGATAATTATTGGTCAGTTGCGACTAATACTCATGGATATGGGTCATAGATTAATGACTTACACTACGCAGTTAATCTCGAAATTGATATCTAATATGTTGCACTGTGAAAGCCCCTCTATGCTTAAATAATAAGAGTGAAGGGAGCTATAACAGGATAGTTCATAAGGCACCATACTTGCTAAGGTTTTTTGTAAATGGGGTAGCAAGCTAAGTGGGCTTGATTGTGGGGAAAACTCCATAGTTAAGTGTGCTTGAGCCAGAGGTGTCTTGGGATGGGTGACCACCTGGGAAGTCCTGGTTATTGGGTGCAAGCCCCAGAAGTGATGATTGATGCTATGTGATTTATTTCGCTAGTTCAGTCCCATTTCTTCACCCCTATGAGCATCATCTGATGCAATGAGTGCTAAGTGGAATATTCAAATCATGAGAATTATTGGTCAGTTGCGACTAATACTCATGGATATGGGTCATAGATTAATGACTTACACTATGCAGTTAATCCCGAAATTGATATCTAATATGTTGCACTGCGAAAGCCCCTCTATGCTTAAATAATAAGAGTGACGGGAGCTATAAATGGATAGTTCATAAGACACAATACTTGCTAAGGTTTTGCAAATGGGGTAGCAAGCTAAGTGGGATTGATTGTGGGGAAAAATCCACAGTTAAGCATGCTTGAGCCAGAGGCGTCTTAGGATGGGTGACCATTTGGGAAGTCTTGGTTACTGGGTGCAAGCCCCATAAGTGATGATTGATGCTATGTGATTCATTTCGCTAGTTTCAATCCCATTTCTTCACCCCTGTGAGCATCACCCGATGCAGTGAGTGCTAAGTGGACTATTCAAATCATGAGAATTATTGGTCAGTTGCAACTAATACTCATGGATATGGTTCATAGATTAATGACTTACACTACACAGTTAATCCCGAAATTGATATCTAATATGTTTCACTGCAAAATCCCCTCTATGCTTAAATAATAAGAGTGAAGGGAGCTCTAACTGGATAGTTCATAAGGCATAATACTTGCTAAGGTTTTGCAAATCGGGTAGCAAGCTAAGTGGGATTGATTGTGGGGAAAACTCCACAGTTAAGCGCGATTGAGCCAGAGGCGTCTTGGGATGGGTGACCACCTGGGAAGTCCTGGTTACCGGGTGCAAGCCTCAGAAGTGATGATTGATGTTATGTGATTCATTTCGCTAGTTCCAGTCCCATTTCTTCAGCCCTGTGAGCATCACGTGATGCAATGAGTGCTAAGTTGACTATTCAAATCATGAGAATTATTGGTCAGTTGCAACTAATACTCATGGATATGGGTCATAGATTAATGACTTACACTATGCAGTTAATCCCGAAATTGATATCTAATATGTTGCACTACGGAAGCCCCTCTATTCTTAAATAATAAGAGTTAAGGGAGCTCTAACTGAATAGTTCATAAGGCACAATACATTCTAATGTTTTGCAAATGGGGTAGCAAGCTAAGTGGGCTTGATTATGGGGAAAACTCCACAGTTAAGTGTGCTTAAACCAGAGGCGTCTTGGGATGCGTGACCACCTGGAAAGTCTTGGTTACTGGGTGCAAGCCCCATAAGTGATGATTGATGCTATGTGATTCATTTCGCTAGTTTCAGTCCCATTTCTTCACCCTTGTGAGAATCACCCGATGTAATGAGTGATAAGTGGACTATTCAAATCATGATAATTATTGGTCAGTTGTGACTAATACTCATGGATGGGTCATAGATTAATGACTTACACTACACAGTTAATCCTGAAAGTGATATCTAATATGTTGCACTACGAAAGCCCCTCTATGCTTAAAGAGGAAATCATCTGATTGTAGATTACCATTTACTCCCAATCAACCAATTTAATAACAAAACAAATGAGTTGGGTTATCGATGCAACTGTCACAACAAAATGAGTCATCCCCTCTATTGTACACCAATTCTCATCCCCAATTACAAATTTTCAACAACCTGATCAAACATAGATGAGGAAATACTCAAAACAATTGTCATAACCACTCAACCAACTTATGATAATCAACGAGATACCCGAAAAGAGTGCGACTGGTTGGGGTTATCAAAATCGGGCTCTGTAACTATGAACACAAGAAATAATCAAGAGTTCGCTCGGTCACCAAAACAAAGAGAGACTAGAGGTCGAACATATCAACAGTAGGTACAAAACCTTCGAAACAAGCATAGTGGAACCACAAGATGTTATAACTCTCAGCTTGTGTAATAATGTGACAGTTCAACATCGAGTAGGGTAAGAAATGATGCAGAGGAGCAACAATTTCTCACTGGACAGTCACAAATACAAAGAATGCACAGACGCATAACCTTCGTTCTTTTCTTAAGAGATGAACCAATTTATAACAATGCCAATGGAAATGCAGACCCTAGGTATTACCAACAACCATAAATCATACTTCTTGGCATAAGGACCACCCCATAACTAACTGTGTTGATTCCAATACCACAAAATAAGCAAACGACCAGGCTCTGGAAGATACGCAATGACCAAAAAGGTAGTTCAAAAACATACACAACAACCCCATAGCAACCGAATACAACTAGATATGTTTACCATAACTGCGAGGAGGTGGCCTACAAGGCTAAATAGAGAGAAAACCTCCAACAAAATACGCATAACTACTTAAAAAAATAGCGATCCATTACAATTTCCAGCACACAAAACAACCAACGAAATCACAACTTCAACAAATCTATTTTTTCATTTGCAAACGAATAACCACACAGTCATTCTAGAGAAAATACCCACACATTTACACAGTTTCCAATCTCAGAAAAACACAAACCAACACATTACCGAGCCATCGTTCATTTCATACACAAAGAAAATTCATGGATGGATGAAAAGAACCATACATGTAACCAATGGCTTTAAAAAGGGCAAGCTGGTGGAGCAGTTCCTTCCAGGCTTGAATCTCAAAGCTTAACCACAACAAAACCAAATGAAACAATAACCATGCTAGGTTGATAGCCCAGTGAGAGAAGTATGGAGTGACGTGCATTTACTGCACGTCGCTTCATCTTCCACCCCATTCAATTTTGTAGTACACGAGAGCCAACCAAAAGAAACATCCATTAACCATGCCATTAATTCCATACGTTGAAACTTGCGACATATTGTTTGCCAATTGCGCCACCCCAATCTATATTAACCATTTCCAAAAACCATACCATAACATATATCAAATGCACCCAATATAACTCAATATAATTCGTATATCCACTAACCATTTCTAGTTAGGACCAACACTAATTCATTTTATTTCATTTTCACATAACCTCTTAACATAGTATAGTATAGTTCCTTTCCTTGAATTTTTTTCCATAAGTTTCTTTCCATTGATTTTGTTTCATGTTGTTATTTTTTTTTTTGTAAATAAAGTGTAACTATATTAAAATCTTCCAAAAAACCAGTTCAACATACCAAGTTAACCGGGTCGCAATTACTGGACTGCCCCATCTCGGAGGAAACCAGTCCAGCCGGCCCGCTAAGCATGGGACTATTAAGTCATGAGCAAGTTTAACAAAGAGAGCGTAACTTGTCTCTGGCATACATATTGAAACTAGACACTTAGACACCTAGAGAACTAGACAAAGTAAACCTATACACCTGGCTGGCAACTAGGCCAAGTGGCTGGGGGATCACCGGATCCAGGCTCTTCCTCGAAGTGCGCTATCCTGTCGCTTCCTTGCTTGTCATGCTCCTGATTGCGCTTAGCTACCGTGGCGTTGTACTCGTGCATTTCCTCCTCCCTGCTCTTGCCTGGTGGGCTCATCACAGGATGCTGGTCATCATCTCCCTCGACTTCGGGGTCTCCCTCTGCGGCCTCTTCCTCAGAATCCAGGAACAGGGCATCGTGCATGGACACCAGAATTTGGAGAAATTTGGCCACTTTAATTTCCGTCGCTTCCACCCGATGATGCAAGTCTGCTACCTCCTGTCGGAGCTCAAATACTAGGGTGTACAGTGTGGCTAAATTGTCCCTAAACTGCGCTCTGTCGAAGGAGGCATAGCTATCGAGAGCTGGGGTGCTAGGGATTCTCTGAGAGGTCTGGTCGAGGCTGGAGTTGCTAGCGGGAGGTTGGGATGGTCCGGGGTCGTGGAGGAGCCGACAAAGTATAATTGAAGTATTTGGAATGATAGCCATGGAACCAAGTTGCAGAGGTGGCGGGTTTACCTGGGAGGAGACTGACTGAAGGCGGGGAGGGGAATCGTCAGAGGATGTGTCTGGGGGAGACAGTGGAGGTCGTCGAGGCTTCCATGGCACACCTCACCGTGGTCTGCCTCGTGGCCTCGTCATAAGGCAATCGATGCGAATTGCAGGGAGAGCAAAGGTCGACGAGTAGTGGGGGAGGATGGGATCTCGCTCACACCAGAGTAGAAGAGCAGGGTGACAATCCGGCTTCAGGAGAATGAGCCCGACTATCAATAGAGAAGAATTAACCGTCGCCATTATAACACAACACATTCGAATTTGCAGCGAAAGGACTCCTACGTTAATGCGATTCATATCAACATTAACGCGATTAAATACCAGGTGGGGTGACTGGCTGTGGCACATGCCCAACATGTGTCTCCATACCACGGTGCCCTGTACCCTCAACTGTCTCCTGCCATGATGGCCCTTTTGACACCCCATCCTGGGAGGTATCTACCAGCCCAGCTTTGCGAATGCACTGCTGTAGAATAGGATGATTCTGATCCTGAGCTGCATTGCAATAGAGGTCTGGGCCTCTCCAATTGACACCCAAGTTGGCCAGTTCATCGGCCACTTGATTTGACTTCCTGCGGACATGAGTGGGGATTATAACTAGATTTGGATTGAGTAAGATGGTGAAGATTTGTAGGCCATGTGATAGTCTCTAGCTGGGTGATATACTGTTTGGTTTTGCTCCACTTAAGATGCGCTTCAATAGACTAACGATAACTTGAGAGTCTCCCTCGGCAATTACCTTGGTGTAATTACTTTTGATGGCTTGTTGCAACCACTTGATGAGTCCCCACAGCTCCGCTGCATTGTTTGTCGTGTGCCCAAGGGATCCTGCCATTAAGTCTAGGATGTTCCCGTGGTGATTACGAATGACCACCCCGTACCCTGCAGTGACCGGATTTCCTTTAGAGGCACCATCGAAATTGAGCTTTACAAAGTCTTGAGGAGGTGGGGACCAGAAGGAGGGGCTTTTCGAAGGGTTGGCAGGAGAGGGGGAGGGCAGGCCAGCTTGAGGAGCAGGAAGGGGGGTCCAGTGATGGAGTATGGTGAGCTCCGTGGGAGAGCAAGCAGAGTCTGCTTCCGACCAGTTCCTAAGGTGGAGAGTTTCAATGATATTGCGGTAACAAAAGCTCCAGCACTGTTGCCAAGTAAGTGAGGAATTTCTGAAAATTCTTCGGTTTCATTCTTTCCACGTCTGCCAGAGGATGAAGCCAGGTAGGAGCTGCCAAATTCGATTAAGGAGAGGGGATTGGAAAGCCTGATCTCTCCAATTGGTGATGGTCACTCGAATGCAGTCCCGTATCCGATCTGAAGTGCGCATGGTGATTGCTACCTGATCCCAGAGCTGGGCTGTGTATGGGCAAGTATTGAGGAGGTGATTCATGGTCTCCTCTGCCTCTCCACAAAGAATACACAAGGAGGGTCCCACAAAACCTCTTTTCAGGAGATTGTCCCATGTCAGAATTCTTGAGTGGGAGACCAACCAAAGGAAGAGCGTAATTTTCGGCCAGTGCCTTAGATTCCATATCTTTTCCCAGATTTCCAAGTCAGGGGGTGGGTTTGACCAAGTTTTTAGCTGATAGGCTTCCCTCGTGCTGAAGAATCCTTGTGGTTGGTAGCCCCAACGAAGCGTATCTTCCCCAACTTGTATAGGTATTCTTCTCTTAGCCAATTCCTCTTGGAGGGGGGTGCAGTCGTGATGCTCTCCGAGATTGCTGTTTATCCTGTCACTATGCCAGCATCGCCAAGTGTGCTCAGAGGGGTTGTCATGCTAGTAATCCGCAACTCGAGTCAGTCCCATCCTTGCTGCCTGGGTGCAGATATCGTGGGACCATTCCTCAGTGCTAAGGGCAGGCCATTGCTGCCATGAGTCCTGCCAGAACAGAGCCGTTTTCCCATCTCCTATTTCCCAGAAAGCATGCTATGTGACCAACTGTCTATTTTGCTTGGCTGCTGTCTAGATTAGAGAGCCTGTGTTGTCTCCATTCCATCTGATGAGGTTTTTTTCTGCTGTAGTGGGGGTGTATTTCTTCCTCCACAATTTTGCCCAAATATCTCCAGGGTATTTTAGCCAGCGCCACCAAATTTTGGCACTGAGAACCTTGTTCATAATAGAGGGATCCCTTACCCCCAATCCTCCATGTAGTTTGGGAAGGCAGAGTTTTTCCCAGCTGACTAAAGCTATTTTCTTCTCCTTATTGAGGCCCTGCCAGATGAAATTCCTTTGAAGATTTTTGAGTTGGGTGAGGACAAATTTAGGGGCCGCTAGCGCTGAAAAAGCATAAATCGGGAGAGCTTGAAGAACAACTTTGAGCAGAATTAAGCAACTTGGAAAGTTCAAGGCTCTAAAGGTCCAAGAGGAATTTTTTTTGGAAAACGAGGTAAGGAGGTGCTCCCAGGAGGAATTTCTGAGAGCCTTGTCAATTAGGGGTAAGCCGAGGTATTTGGACGGAAGGGAGATTCTTGTGAAGCCAAGAAGATCTGAGATATGCCTTTGGATCTGAGGGGGTGTGTTGAAAAAGAAGATTTGGGATTTGTCCTTGTTGCAGTCCAGTCCGGAGGCCTCCGAGAAGGTTTGGAGAATCTCCTGGATGGAGCTGGCTTCTCGAACAGTAGGGCTGCCTATTAAGAGCGTGTCATCTACAAACTGGCTATGCGAGAGAGGAGGTGAGATTCCATGCAGGGGTAGGCCTGTCATAAGGTTCTGTTCTATAGCAGAATGGATGGAGCGGCTAAGCCCTTCAGCCAAAATAATGAAGAGAAAGGGGGATAGGGGATCGCCCTGTCTGATTCCTCTTGAGGGGGAGAAAGGTCTGGAGGGTACACCATTGATAAGCAAGGAGAAGAAAGCCGAAGAGGTAAGATTTATAATCCATGTTGCCCAGGTTTGGTGGAAGCCAAAAGCTAGGAGCATTGCCCGCATATAATCCCAGCTTATTTTATCAAAAGCTTTAGAGAGGTCTAGCTTGAGAAGCATACCTGGGGTTTTGGTTTTATGCAAGGAGTGAATGACTTCATGGGCTAACATGATGCTATCTAGGATATGCCTGCCCTCCACGTATCCGGATTGTTCTGAAGAGATTATTGTTGGCAGGATTGGTTTGAGTCTTCGGGCTATCACTTTTGTAAGGAGTTTGTAAATCACATTGCACAGAGCAATTGGTCGGTATTGCGTGGCTCGGTGTGCCTGCCTCACTTTTGGAACTAAAGTAAGAAAAGTGGCATTGAGCGCTTGGAGGACTTTTCTTGTGGTTCTGGATTCCTCCAGAATTTCCCAGACTTCAGTTCTAATCATCTGCCAGCAAGAGTGGAAGAAGTCGCTGGTGAAGCCATCAGGGCCCGGGGCTTTGCATTTGGGGGTATCTTGCATCGCTTGATCCACTTCCTCGAGGGTGAAGGGTTGGAAAAGTGCAGCATTTTTCTCCTGGGTTACCAGCGAGGGTATGTTCCTAGTAACCTTGTTGATAGCTGCCTGCCTATCTCCTATGGGCTCTGTGAGAAGATCTTGAAAATAGTCAACCAAGTTTGTTTCCAGGTCAGCATGAGAGTGGAGTGTTTCCCCTGCATCCGATACCAAATGTGTAACACTGTTGCAATGTCTTCTTTGGATGACAGTTCGGTGGAAGAATTTGGTGTTGCGTTCTCCCTCCTTAAGCCATCGGATTCGTGACTTCTGTTTCCACAGTATCTCTTCCTGTCTTTTTCTTTCGGCTATTTGTTGGGCAATCTCGAGTTCCTGTGCTTTTAGCTCATCCGTGAACCCCTTCTCCCTAATTTGATGTTGAAGCTCACTCATTTGTTGTGAGAGATTCTTTTGTGAGTCAAAGATGTTACCAAAAGTTTGCCTATTCCAAAGCTTGAGAGTTTGCTTGAGATTCTTTAACTTCTGCTGGAAACGATACATTTTGGAGCCTTGATAAATCTCTGCCTGCCGCCACCAGTCCTGAATGTTTGCCTTGAAGTCTGGATGGTCTAGCCAGAACTGTTCGAATCTGAAGGGTCTCTTCCCAGGAGTTTTCGAGACATCCGCCCATAATTGTATGGGCCAGTGATCAGAACCTGGGTAGTTTAGGATGGTGGATTCCATAGCAGTGCCATCCAGAATCAAAGGTTCCGACAGGAGGAAGCGATCCAGTTTGCATGCGATTTGGTGAAGCCCCGTTCTTCTGTTTGTCCATGTGTGAGTTCCATTGCTGATTGCCAGATCTATGAGATTGAGGTCATCTATCAGATTGTTGAAAGCACTGGAGTCTAGATCCAAGTGCCTCGATCCTCCTTTTTTCTCCTCGAGGCTGCGAATGATGTTAAAATCGCCCCCAATAGTCCATCTATCATATGTGGTAAGGCTGGATAGATAACGCAGACTACTAAGGAAGGCCTGTTTGTCCCTTGGATTAGCTGGTCCATATACATTGGTTAGGTGGCCGGGCCTGTCAGAGCCGATGAGTCTATACTCTGCTGTTATGGACCATCTGGTGGTGTAGAAATTTTTCATAACAACCATGTTGGTGTTCCATAGGATGGCCACTCCTCCGGTTGTACCTGTAGCATCAATCGAGACCGCTCTCCCCTATCGCCAGCAGTAAGGAAGCAGTCGATCAATGTCCTCCGAGGTGCATTTGGTTTCCTGTATCATTAAAACGTCTGGATTTTCCTCTATAATCAGTTCTCGTAGCATCTTTTGCTTGCTACGTCCGTTGAGGCCTCTAATATTCCATGAGATAAACTTCATGATGACGGAGGGGGTGGGAGAGGAGGGAAGGTGTCCGAGATCAGGTGGATCTGCCCTGAGTTTACCATGAAGTTCCCTATTTCCTGAATGAGCTTGTTTGTGTATTTTCGTCCTCTTTTCTTTTCTTCCTTTTGGATTTTGCTTGAATTTTTTGTCTGGCTTCCCTGGATTCCCAAGGCTTTACTAGCTCTAGTTGTAGATCCTACAGAGGAATTGAGAAATACCTTGTGCACTTTCCTTAGTTGATCTCTGGGTATGGTATAGAGTTTCTGGTGTCGGTAGGCATGTTCAAGATGTTCCAGATCCACGCCAGCAAGATCCTGTTCCTCTATCTCCATTTCCTCGTCTACGTCTTCTAGCTCTGGCATGGCTAGAGGTTCCTGTTCCAAGCCCGAGGGGATGGGTCTTGGTTGTTATTCTTGGAAGTTTTCTCAGGGGTGGGGCTCTCAATCCGAGGTTGATTGTTTGGAGGGGGAGCATTCGTATTTGCAGGGGTTACTGGGTCTTCTGGTTTATCTTGTAAAATTGCGAATTTATTGCTAGTGGAGGGATCTTTGTTTACCTGGGCAGTGTGCTTCCTTCCTCCCTGCCGTCTTTTGCCTGCCTGCTGCATGAATCCTTCATTGTCCTTGCCTCCTTCTGAGTTTCCTTCTTTGTTGATCTAATTTAGAGGGCATTCTCTGAAGAGGTGGCCGTGTTCGTGGCATTTCCTGCATCGGAAGGGAATGTGCTCATAGTCGATGGTCTGAGACCAGTCTTCGTCATGATATTCCAGAGTGATTGAACCCGAGAGTGGCTTAGCTATGTTCAGATACACACAGATGCGTGCATATGATGTATAGCGCGTTTGCTTAGTGGCTTCAGAAGACTTGACATATATGCCGATGGTGTTGCCAATGCCCGCAAGGACTTCTTCCAGCCAGAATTCCTGAGGAAGAGAGTATAGTCGGATCCAGACTAGTGCATGTGCAAAGTCTTCTTTCTCTGGGCTGAAATTTTCTGTCCAAAATATTAGAAATAGTCCGGCAGAGTTATAGAAGTATGGTCCCCCATCGAAGATGCGGTTCCGATCTTCTAGATTATGAAAGATGACTGTGAAGAAGCCCTTTGAGCCCAGTTGTAAATCATAGTGGCCTTTCGGTTTCCACCAATACTGGATCCATTTGACAAGGTCTCGCTCAGAGTGCCAAAGCCCTAAGAGCTTCCCAACTAAAGCATTTTCTAGCATGTACTGCTTCTGCTCCTCAATACGGGGTGAGCAGACCACGTATTTTGGGGCTTGCGGTGCCTGTGGGATGCATTTCCCCGGTACCCATGGGGCTGAACCTCTCGCAACGACTTTTTCCTTAGCTGAATCAATGTCCATGTCGCGGTCTTTGAAGGTGCCCTCTGCGAGAAGCTGCTCGCGCATTTCGGGAAGCATTTCAAATGTCGGCCGCTTGATTCTAGTCTCGGAGGTTGCATTGGCCGTGATCTGGCTGTAGGTGACTTTGGGTGGTTCTCCTTCCCTTCGATTCGGGGGCCCCTCCGGGGCTGCCATTGTGCGGGCTCAGTACGCGGCGACTAAGGTGATCAAAACCCTAGATGCAGAACAAAAACTGAATATTAATGAATTGTTTCATGTTGTTATTAACATGTGTCTTGTGCAGGTTTAACAGGTTATGAATCATGGCGACAATATCAAATGTAACAACAATAAATATATGCCACTCATAACCTAGAATTTATATCTTAGAATAACTAAATAATCACATAAAATGCATCATCCATCTACCATTATGTCACAAACAAAACCAAGACTGCATCATCAACCATATAGAATCCTGTAAGCAACATCGAAACAATAACATAACATTTCAAAAAGTTGCCTTCCAATTAAACAACAAGACAAAGATTGCCTTCCAAAAATCTTCTTCCAATTACACAACAAGACAAAAAATTCCTTCCAATTACACAACAATACAAAAATATTCTTCCAAAAATTGTCTTCCAATTACACAAGAAGACACAACTTTCATTTCAATTACACAAAAAGAAAACAATTTCCTTCCAATTACACAATAAGAAAATTGTCTTCCAATTACACAAAAAGATAAAAAATTCCTTCCAATTACACAAATTGTTTCTTCCAATTACATAACAAGACAAAAAATTGCTTTCCAATTACAATAAAAAACATAACAAGTGTTTTATGTTGTTGTTGTTGTTTGCATTTATTGTTTCTATTTAGATGTTGGATAATTGGTAAACATGATACTTGAATTCTAAGAGAAATAGGTTGGGCACTGGAAACAATGACACACATACCTGATAAGAGCATGAATATGTTCCTAACAAGAGTGTATAAACACTCTTTCGAGTAACATCCCAAAAGTTAATGAATGGTCAAGTACAAATGGAGCTAAGGGCCAAGAGATGAGTTCCAAGGGACTAGTGTTGTGGGACTATTTAGTTGGTGAGGACCCAACGAAAGAGGGTTATGTAGTGAGGGTGGTGGGGACTATGTGGAAGAGTTAAATGGGATTTGGAATCCATCAGTGAAGGATCCAAGGAAAGGGGTATAGGGTCTATGACAATGGGGGACAAGGGTTGGGTCCAGTGCTAGGGCTACCCATGAGAGTCTAGGGGATAAGGTTATGGGTCAAGGGAATATAGGACCTTAGATGAATGGGACCCAAACCAAGGGGTAAATGGTGTGAAGGTGATTAAGGGTAGGAATAGGGACATAGGATAGTGGGGATAGGAAAATAATAGGGCCCTAAGGAATATGGTCTAGTGGTAGAGGTGATGAGATCCCTATCTCTCTCTCTCCCTTCCTCTCTCTCTCTCTCTCCCCACCTCCCTCTCTCTTTTTCAGTCCCTCCATCCCTTGTTCTCTCCCTCACTTTCTCTCTGTCCCTCCCTCCCTCTCACCTCCCTTCTCACTTCACACACACTCTTTCTCCTTGTCTCCCTCTCTTTCTCCCTATATATCTCTTTCCCCATCTCTATGGGTCAATATTTCACTCACTCTCTCATGATATTATCCCCACATCTCTTTATATTTACCTCTCTCTCCCTCTATATGTATTCCTCCCTCCCTCCCTCTCTCCTCATCTATCTCTTGATCCCTCTTTCTCTCCCCCTCTATAATTCTTCCCCTCTCTNCTAATACTCATGGATATGGGTCATAGCTTAATGACTTACACTACGCAGTTAATCCCGAAATTGATATCTAATATGTTGCACTATGAAAGCCCCTCTATGCTTAAATAATAAGAGTGAAGGGAGATATAAATGGATAGTTGATAAGGAACAATACTTGCTAAGGTTTTGTAAATGGGGTAGCAAGCTAAGTGGGCTTGATTGTGGGGAAAACTCCATAGTTAAGCGTGCTTTAGCTAGAGGTGTCTTGGGGTGGGTGACCACCTGGGAAGTCCTGGTTACTAGGTGCAAGCCCCATAAGTGATGATTGATGCTATGTGATTTATTTCGCTAGTTTCAGTCCCATTTCTTCACCCCTGTGAGCATCATTTGATGCAATGAGTGCTAATTGGAATATTCAAATCATGAGAATTATTGGTCAATGGCGACTAATACTCATGGATATGGGTCATAGATTAATGACTTACACTACGCAGTTAATCCTGAAATTGATATCTAATATGTTGCACTGCGAAATCCCCTCTATGCTTAAATAATAAGAGTGAAGGGAGCTATAACTGGATAATTCATAAGGCACAATACTTGCTAAGGTTTTGCAAATGGGGTAGAAAGATAAGTGGGCTTGATTGTGGTGAAAAATCCACAGTTAAACGCGCTTGAGCCAGAGGCGTCTTGGGATGGGTGACCACCTGGGAAGTCCTGGTTACCGGGTGCAAGCCCCATAAGTGATGATTGATGCTATGCGATTCATTTCTCTAGTTTCAGTCCCATTTCTAAATAATAAGAGTGAAGGGAGCTCTAACTGGATAGTTCATAAGGCACAATACTTGATAAGGTTTTGCAAATCGGGTAGCAAGCTAAGTGGGATTGATTGTGGGGAAAACTTCACAGTTAAGCGTGATTGAGCCAGAGGCGTCTTGGGATGGGTGGCCACTGGGAAGTCCTGGTTACTGGGTGCAAGCCTCGAAAGTGATGATTGATGCTATGTGATTCATTTCGCTAGTTTCAGTCCCATTTCTTCACCCCTGTGAGCATCACGTGATGCAATGAGTGCTAAGTGGACTATTCAAATCATGAGAATTATTGGTCAGTTGCAACTAATACTCATGGATATTTGTCATAGATTAATGATTTACACTATGCAGTTAATCCCAAAATTGATATCTAATATGTTGCACTGCGGAAGCCCCTCTATGCTTAAATAATAAGAGTTAAGGGAGCTCTAGCTGAATAGTTCATAAGGCAAAATACTTTCTAATGTTTTGCAAATGGGGTAGCAAGCTAAGTGGGCTTGATTATGGGGAAAACTCCACAGTTAAGTGTGCTTAAACTAGAGGCGTCTTGGGATGGGTGACCACCTGGGAAGTCTTGGTTACCGAGTGAAAGCCCCAGAAGTGATGATTGATGCTATGTGATTCATTTCGCTAGTTTCAGTCCCATTTCTTCACCCTTGTGAGAATCACCCGATGTAATGAGTGCTAAGTGGACTATCCAATCATGAGAATTATTGGTTAGTTGTGACTAATACTCATGGATATGGGTCATAGATTAATGACTTACACTACGCAGTTAATCCTGAAATTGATATCTAATATGTTGCACTACGAAATCCCCTCTATGCTTAAAGAGGAAATCCTCTGATTGTAGATTTCCATTTACTCCCAATCAACCAATTTAATAACAAAACAAATGAGTTGGGTTATCGATGCAAATGTCACAACAAAATGAGGCATCCCCTCTATTGTACACCAATTCGCATCCTCAATTACAAATTTTCAACAACCTGATCAAACATAGATGAGGAAATACTCAAAAAAATTGTCATAACCACTCAACTAACTTATGACAGTCAACGAGATACCTGACAAGAGTGCGACTGGTTGGGGTTATCAAAATCGGGCTCTGTAACCATGAACACAAGAAATGATCAAGAGTTTGCTTGGTCACCAAAACAAAGAGAGATTGGAGATCGAACATATCAACAGTAGGTACAAAACCTTTGAAACAAGCATAGTGGAACCACAAGATGTTATAACTCTCAGCTTGTGTAATAATGTGACAGTTCAACATTGATTAGGGTAAGAAATGATGCAGAGGAGCAACAATTTATCATTGGATAGTAACAAATACAAAGAATGCACAGATGCATAACCTTCATGCTTTTCTTAAGAGACGAACCAATTTATAACAATGTGAATGGAAATGCAGACCCTAGGTATTACCAACAACCATAAATCATACTTCTTGGCATAATGGCCACCCCATAACTAACTGTGTTGATGTCAATACCACAAAATAAGCAAATGACATGGCTCTGGAAGATACACAATGACCAAAAAGGTAGTTCAAAAACATACACAACAAACCCATAGCAACCGAATACAACTAGATATGTTTACCATAATTGTGAGGAGGTGGCCTACAAGGCTAAATAGAGAGAAAACCTCCAACAAAATACACATAACTACTTAAAAAAATAGTGATCCATTACAATTTCCACTACACAAAACAACCAATGAAATCACAACTTCAACAAATCTATTTTTTCATTTGCAAACGAATAACCACACAGTCATTCCAGAGAAAATACCCACTCATTTACACAGTTTCCAATCTCAAAAAAACACAAACCAACACATTACTGAGCCATCGTTCATTTCATACACAGACAAAATTCATGGATGGATGAAAAGAACCATACCTATAACCAATGGATTTAAAAAGGGCGAGCTGGTGGAGCAGTTCCTTCCAGGCGTGAATCTCGAAGCTTAACCACAACAAAACCAAATGAAACAATAACCATGCTAGGTTGATAGCCCAGTGAGAGAAGTATGGAGTGACGTACATTTACTGCATGTTTCTTCATCTTCAACCCCATTCAATTTTGTAGTACATGAGAGCCAACCAAAATAAACATCTATTAACCATGCCATTAATTCCATACATTGAAATTTGTGACATATTGTTTGTCAATTGCGCCACCCCAATCTGTATTAACCATTTCCAAAAACCATACTATAACATATAACAAATGTGCCCAATATAACTCAATATAATTCGTATAGCCACTAACCATTTCTAGTTAGGACCAACACTAATTCATTTTATTTCATTTTCACATAACCTTTTAACATAGTATAGTATAATTCCTTTCCTTGAATTTTTTTCCATAAGTTTATTTCCATTGATTTTGTTTCATGTTGTTACTAACATGTGTCTTGTGCAGGTTTAACAGGTTATGAATCATGGCGACAATATCAAATGTAACAACAATAAATATATGCCACTCATAACATGGAATTTATATCTTAGAATAACTAAATCATCACATAAAATGCATCATCCATCTACCATTATGTCACAAACAAAACCAAGACTGCATCATCAACCATATAGAACCATGTAAGCAACATCGAAACAATAACATAACATTGCAAAAAGTTGCCTTCCAATTAAACAACAAGACAAAGATTGCCTTCCAAAAATTTTCTTCCAATTACACAACAAGACAAAAAATTCCTTCCAATTACACAACAATACAAAAATATTCTTCCAAAAATTGTCTTCCAATTACACAAGAAGACACAACTTTCGTTTCAATTACACAAAAAGAAAACAATTTCCTTCCAATTACACAATAAGAAAATTGTCTTCCAATTACACAAAAAACAAAAAATGCCTTCCAATTACATAACAAGACAAAAAATTGCTTTCCAATTACAATAAAAAACATAACAAGTGTTTTTTTGTTGTTGTTGTTGTTTGCATTTATTGTTTCTATTTAGATGTTGGATAATTGGTAAACATGATACTTGAATTCTAAGAGAAATAGGTTGGGCACTGGAAACAATGACACACATACCTGCTAAGAGCATGAATGTGTTCCTAACAAGAGTTTATAAACACTCTTTCGAGTAACATCCCAAAAGTTCATGAATGGTCAAGTACAGATGGAGCTAAGGGCCAAGAGATGAGTTCCAAGGGACTAGTGTTGTGGGACTATTTAGCTGGTGAGGACCCAACAAAAGAGGGTTATGTAGTGAGGGTGGTGGGGACTATGTGGAAGAGTTAAATGGGATTTGGAATCCATCAATGAAGGATCCAAGGAAAGGCGTATAGGGTCTATGACAATGGGGGACAAGGGTTGGGGCCAGTGCTAGGGCTACACATGAGAGTCTAGGGGATAAGGTTATGGGTCAAGGGAATATAGGACCTTAGATGAATGGGACCCAAACCAAGGGGTAAATGGTGTGAAGGTGATTAGGGGTAGGAATAGGGGCATAGGATAGAGGGGATAGGAAAGTAATAGGGCCCTAAGGAATATGGTCTAGTGGTAGAGGTGATGAGATCCCTATATCTCTCTCTCTCCCTTCCTCTCTCTCTCTCTCTCTCTTCCCACCTCCCTCTCTCTCTTTTAGTCCCTCCATCCCTTGTTCTCTCCCTCACTTCTTCTTTGTCCCTCCCTCCCTCTCACCCCCCTTCTCACTTCACACACACTCTTTCTCCTTGTCTCCCATTCTTTCTCCCTATATATCTCTTTCCCCATCTCTATGGGTCAATATTTCACTCACTCTCTCATGATATTATCCCCACATCTCTTTCTATTTATCTCTCTCTCCCTCTATATGTATTCCTCCCTCCCTCCCTCTCTCCTCATCTATCTCTTGATCCCTCTTTCTCTCCCCCTCTATAATTCTTCCCCTCTCTCCCTACCTTCCTCTCTTTCCCCCTTCTCCCTCTACCTCTCTCTCCCACTAATATCTCCTTCTTACTGCAGCCCCCCCTCTCTCTCCTCTACTGTTCCCCC
>SNQJ01S0058475.1:18183-43317 GCA_010110895.2 Picea sitchensis | reverse complement strand
AAGATGATGTCACTTTATTACATAATTCCTTGATCATATGTATAGACTAGTCATTGAATATATTAATCTGCCTTTACTTCGATTGGTTCGTTTTGTTGTGATCTGGACGGGACGAGAGAATTGGAGAAAATCTTGGAACAACAGAGATCTAAGGAAAGCGTTCATAAGGTATGTCCATAATCCTTACCTCTTAGTTCATTCGATAGGTTAGATCTAGGGAAAGTGTATTATTCTGTCCTGTTTTGTTCTAGATCCAGGTGGATCTAGGGAGATCGGTTCATGTCCGCACTTACGGATTTATCCTATAACAAGATCTGCCCACTGTTAATCTTATTGAACATCCTATTGTGACATATATTCGAGAGATCCCTCTCCTATTGGAAGGGGCCGCTTCTAATCAAAAGTGGTTTGTGGTTATCTCAGAATTTACTTGCACGCAACCCAAATCAAGTTTTGAATGATAACTTATTTTTTCATTTAAAATGTGTTAAGGCTTGGCTCTGTTATAGACTAGAACCAACTCTTGCAACAACAACTTCCATATGGACCTAATCTTAGTTCCTTGTGTACGAAAAATAAGTTATTCTTCCTTCAAATATTTTCCTTCCTTCCCTCCAACCTACCCAACAGTTTCGCGGGAGGGAATGTCCCGTCATCCAAAGATGCATTGATAATTTGTTGAACCTTGAGGAGAATTGTACCAAAGTGAAAAATAAGTTTGAATCTCACCAAAAAACTATTAAACAGTGGTTTGATAAAAACTCTTCTCGCGAAAAGGAATTTCAGGTTGCTGACCTGGTTCTCAAATGGGATAAGCTACATGAAGACAAGGGAAAACACTCAAAGTTTAAGCAATTGTGGTTGGGTCCTTTTGTGGTAAACGAAAATATTTTCCTAGGAACTTACCATTTATAGAATATTTAAGGGGATGGATATATCCTTCTTATTTATGGACAAATCCTGAAGCACGACATCTACTATCCCTTGAGGCAACTTCCTCCCTCTAGATAAATAAAAGAGTTTGATTTTTGTCTTGATTTTCTACTCGATTTTACTTTACCTTTTATGCATTTTGTGCTTTTGATTTCATGCTTTGCATTTTGTTTACTTTTGGTTTTAGTTGATTTTATTTTTCTCTCTCAAACATTATCACCTTGAAATCCATAGAAGTTTGATGGTTTGGACATGAATATCTTTTGAAGTGTAACACATTTGATGTCAAAATATTAGAAATATGTAGTTTGGATTCTAAACATAACTTAATTATAGCTTTATAACATTATTGTGCATGAATTCAAGTTAGGCCCAGTAGTAGAACATAGTTTATCAACATATGAGCATTGTACTCTTAAAATGTGACAAGGAATGGAGCCGAGGTTCATTTCTAAGAAAATAAGTTTTGTGTTTGTATGAATTAAGAAGAAATGGTTTCGAAGATGAATTTGTAGTACTCCAGGGAATGTTACTCAAGGATATTTCTCATATATAATCAATTTGGAAAATCTCACTTTCACAGGTGTCATTCCTCATGCGTTTAAAGGATGACYAGAATCCCCCCATCCACCTTTCTGTGAATAAAAGARAATCAAATTATAAAGGTAAAGGATTGGGGAAATCCATTCTAGATCATGTGGGACATGTAAGTATCTCCACCGGGGCTATGGATGCTCACTGGTAGCAGAGAAAGGATTGTGACACTGGGGTGACTCTGTCATGACTAAGGATTCTCATTGGTAGTGGAGAAACACCAGAGAAATGCATAAGCAACTTTTATTCTCAACATTCCTAATGTCTCAGTTTACTTTTGTACTCATTCCTTCCTGAAACTAATTTATTTGAAAATTTTATTTCATGGTAATCAATCTATTATGTGCATGGTTCTAATTTCTTATTTGTATCATACAAACTTTGTCTCAACAAAATCAACATTTTGAAAATCTATGGGACCTACTCTTTCTCTCAGGGGTCATGCATCGCCTGTGCTTTCATTCTCAAAATTTTGTATTTAGATACCACTTTGCAGAGATTCATGGTTTCGCCTAGTGTGTCTCCATTTGTTGTTCCAAGCATCAACAACCTCCTTTTTCTTATATATTTACTTGTAAATCTTCTCTCCAAGAAAATGGAGCCTCCTTCTCTCTTCTATAAAAACTTCTTATCTTGAAATGTTTCCTGAATATTGATTGTTTATTACCCCTCTCTAAAAACGCTACTTTAATTTTCTTAGTTTGGTTGGGATTCCATATTTGTTCTTGAAACTTAGGTATATTTTGAGAATGAGTTTTAGTCATCAGGAAAGTTATTATAAACTCCTCCGATATACACCAGAGGAGTTCCCTTTAATTTCTCTGGTGCCCACCAGAGAACTTCCCCTAAACTCCTCCAAAACAATGAATTGACAACTGCACAACTTCTTGCTAACTCCTCCAGTTTGATAAGAGGATTTCTTACAAACTCCTCTGATTGAACCGTAGGAGTTCCCAATTTCTCCTCTTATATACACCGACATACTTTGCATTAACATCTTAAGTATACACTAGAGACTTTCTCACCATGTCCTTTGGTGCATATCGAATACCTTCCCATTAACACCTATTATTCACATTAGATACGTTCTCAACATCACTTCTGGTATAATATTCCAAAACCCTCTAGTTGCATTAAATGCATTCGATGGCTATAAAAGGGCGCTCCCCCTCAAACACTTAGCCATTTTTCTTTTGAATTCCTAAGATACTTGTTAATCGAAGTGTTCTGATTACTTTCCCACTATCATTCACTAATTTTCTAATGGAGAAGATGGAGCACTATCAGGATATCAGGAGTTCAACAATACTCTATCCTCGACCTACCCTCTAACTCCATGTGTCATAACAAGTGCTAGATAAGCCCTAAAATCATCCTTGTCATTTTCAATGGTAATATTTTCTAGGGTTAGGAATATTTTTTATTTTCTATATCTTTAGACACCGACCCTTTAAACTTTGGCCCTACTGGTTTTTTCTTGATAGTCACCTTCGATACCTGCAACCCTTTTACCTTCCCTCCTTATGAATCCCCTACCATCACACACTTGGTCTCCACCATAGCTAAATATCATGTACCCTAGTTCATATCTACCTCAGGGATAGTCCATTTCCTCAATTCCTCCTTATATCTAGTCTTTTTCTGAACCTCACCATCCCAACATTAACAATTCCCCCCATAATCCAAAACCCTGACATAATGCCGAACCCGTATTAAACCCTTAATACATCCATGAAAAATCTTCACACATTCCAACACAGTTCGAGGGTCTCCCCCTTAAAATCCATTTTTGTATTGGCCAAGTCGTCGAAGCACAAAATTCTAGAATCGATCGATTCCTAACGTTTACCCTTTTGTGCCCTTACCCACCAGAGATATACACTCTAAGGTTGGGGATATTTTAACCCTAAACAAATTCCCTCGACCCTCCATGCATAACACATCAATATCCAAAGATGGGATGGGCACGACATCCAAGATACCTAGTCTTCCACATCTACTGCAAGGTGCTTTGGGAGCATAAGTATACAATAAAGTATGACAAGATATGTGAGAAATTCCTACCCCCCTTGTAAAAATTCATTTTCTGCATGCCAGCCCTATGTATTACCGACAAAGCATTGGATGTAATAATAAGAATAGGGGAATGGTATTTGATGGAGCATGGCACATATATCAAAATATACAAAGCCATTAAATCCCCACATCTACTTCACTGATTTTTCCTAGAAAAATTAGTGCACCAATAAGTGGCTTACTAGACAATGATCAATAGTTTCAGGGAAATACTCTAATGGGATAAGAAATATATATGACCCCCACTCCCATTGTGGATTGACGCCTAATCATTTGCAAACAAAAATAAATCCAAAGACGAAGTGGATACATTGCTTTCATATAAAGTCAGAGAAGAGAGATTTAGGAGGCATGACCAAAAAAAGGTGGTCAAGGAACACTTCGCTAAATATGGAATCCCGTTGGAATACAGTTTGGCCACATGGGAAGAACAGAAGGTACATTGTGGTGCCAAGACATAAAACAAAGTCATTTCCAAGAGACAAGGAAAACCCATCGAGAAAATAATTGATGAATAAAGAGGTCATGAGGGGGACGAGACGAAAGAAGAAGAAGAGGCAACAATAGAGGCATCAAATACAACTACATATTTGCAATCAGGATCAATAGAGGAAGAAGAGATGGTAGAAGAAAAGAAGAGGATAAAGAAGGAAAAGATCCACAAAAAGAATAATAATGCCACCGAAAATAAGACGAAAACTAATGAAGATAAAGATAAGGTTAAGGTTCATGTGACAATAGCAACAAAAATAGAAGCAAAAGCAAAGGCAGTTGCTGAAAAGGAAGCTGAACAAAAGGCAACGAATGAAAAAGTTACAATTGAAGCAGCATGGAAAGAAACAAATACAGTTGCAGAAAAGGTAGCTGAGAAGGAGCAACATAAGAAGGATGAAGAAGCAAGGAACGATGATGCATCACTAATGGACATTGATATCTTGTAGATATAAAAAATAGGTGCTAGTGGTCATACTCAATTCAGTGGGATAGGTTTGGGGATTTGTACCCTATTCAAACCAAGCAAAGTTCCCAATCCAAAGAAGTTCACATATGATAAGGCCAGGGGTAGGATTGTACAAGAGAAAATAAGGAAAGTGTCGGTCATGGGAGGAAATCCAATGTCAATCCTCACACAGATCTTAGTGATAATAAACATTAGCAAGGACCCAATCTTCATATATTTCTCTAGCACCAATTTCACTATAGAAACAAAATATAACGTCTGAAACTTATACCACCAAAATATAGAGAAGGATGAAAATTCAAAGAGCTAGAAGAACAAATCAAGAAGGTGAAGATAGATGAGAGAAACTTCTAAAGATTCAAGGCTAGTGCAGAGAATTTCAAGGTGGAACTAGAAGAAGCCATTATCAATATCTATGCCCACCTGCACCTATCTCAACAGATAGTGACCACTATTATAGAAAAACATGGCCAAGTGCTAATCAAAAACACCCAGTTCGTAACTTTTCAGGAAGGCATAGGAAACATTGATAGATGGATCGCCTAGAATTCAGATGCACCAGTCGAGCTTCCACGCCCCTCAAACATAAAAAAAAATATTGATCTCACTTCGCTGGACTGCTGCTAGCAAGATGGGAAGAGATCAGATAGAGAGACAACTAAATGATTGGAAATATATTCATTATTGCATAAATCAGCACAAAAGTTGACAAGAAAGTGTTGTTTCCCTCCCCTAGAAGAGCTTGGAAAGACTCCCACTATGATACAACTTCTAGAGAAGGTACAACAAAGTACAAGTGTTTGTGTTGCACACTATTTGTAAGAACCTAGGTTCGAGATATCTATGACCAACAAAACCCACCAGACACTGACCATTTCAGAATCACCTTCTTGCACAGATGAAGTCTCACTTGAGGTATCTATCGAGACTACAAGAACCAATTTTCTGCAGTAGTGAGGGAATGGGAGGTGACCATTCTATTCATTCTTCCTTATTATTTATGTACAGATAATTATGTCCTTGTTCCTTATAAACTACTTAGTGATTTCAGATTCATACTATCATTACATTCCAGTTTACCACATAACCCATTACTGTAAGAGTCATGATTATTGCACAATGATTATGCATAACATAGATCTAATCTAATAAGCATAAAAAATAATCCATGAAAATTCATATAACAGACATGTAACACAATATTTAACGTGGTTCACCCAACTCTAGGCTACATCCACAACAACTAGAATCTTTATTATGTGGTTGTCAACTGCTTCTAGCTTATGCACTACGCTTACAAAGATATGTCATGATTATATTTCTTCCCTCCTATCCTAGCCACTCTACAATGCAAGACTCTCTCTCTGCATCATCTCTTACATTCGTACATTGATTCCTCTCTTTTACAAACTAGAACAAAAAATAAAGAACAACAACCAAACAACCAGAGAACTCCTATTCTCCCAACCTGTTCCATATTTATACTTACAATATAGGGCGTAAAACCCTACTTAGTTCCTCCCAAAACCCTATTACATTGCATGACAACTCCAATTAATTGGTTGTTCAGCTTCTTTCACTGGTTTTTCTGTATGCATGCTTCTTTTTCACTTCGACTACTTGTTCTTTCCTACTTTTGTGCGTCCTTCCATATTTAGCATGTCGAGTTGTCATCCTTCCTTTTTTCCCGCTTTATTCTCCTTCTTTATTTTCCTTCTTTATTCTCAACTTTATTCCTTCTTTCTGCATGTTTTACTTCTAGATGCACTTCCATTGTTCATTTTCCTCTTGGATGCACCTTAGTTGAGCACTCTCCAGTCCTCCTTCTTCTCTTACGCACTTCTTCTATACTTAGGATTTTTACCAAAATTGCATCCCAAAACTTTCTGTCCAACAGGACCCCAACACTCACCTATGGCTCGTCTCGAGCCACTCAGGCCTGTTGCCTATTCTTCCATGCCACAATGAAATTTTGAGAGGCTAAATTTGCTACCTCCACTTCTTTGATTATCGTGACCTCTTTTTTTGCGATCTCCTTAGCGCCCTATGCAGTCAAGGATGTGAGTTTTTCCTTTGCTTCATATGCTTCTTGTTTTACCTTTCCATACACAATGGGAAGCTCCCCTATTATCCCTACTTCTTCTTCCTGTAGTGGTCCCAATCGTTGTTGAAGGATATTTTGTCGACCCCTTATCTTCTCCACTTCCAAGTATGTGAGCCAAAATGGTTGTCATACGTTCCGCTGGTCGAAGAGTAGTTATCTTATCCAAATCTTGTTGCTCCCTTTCTTGTGCTTCTCTTAAACGAGATTCCATAGCCTTCATCTCTGGATCCTCTACTAACTCTGTCCATATTTGCGTGTTGTTCTCGCAGAATTTGGTGCATTTTTCCTTTACTTTCTTGATATTGGCGACTATTGTCACCACCATTCTCTCTCTTCCTTATCTAACTTCTGGTGGCATTCCTGACATGCTCCACAATTGTAAGTCCTCAATCTGTGCACATAAGCACTTGATGACTTCGCCGATCTTTAACACTTGTTATTCAATATTAGCTTCTACCATTATGGGGACTTTTGGAATGGCCTTGTATAATTTTTGGACAACTTCTTTGGTTTTTTGTGCTATACCTTCAGCTTCGTCCTTTTCTTTGAGGTATTTATTCACCCTTTCCTCAACCTCGGTTTTTCCCTTCATGAACTCCTCCACTCGACCTTCAACTTTCTTCTTTTGTTGGAGCACAACTTCATATTTCTACTGTAACTAATCTCTTTCATCCATCATTTTGATTATATACTCCTGTAATTCCTCTCCTCTGCTATTAATCTCTTTTAATAGCCTATTTGCAAGTCTTGTAGTTTTTGTATCGGTATCCTCGATACAACTAGGTTAAGATGTCATAGTGTATTCACCTGTTTCTTCAAGTTGGACATCGAAAATTCCAGTGCATCTATCTGAAGTTGTAGTATCCTATGCCTGGTTTCTAACTGGGTCAATATTGAATGTGCACTTTCTGCTTTCTTTCCTGGAATCGTGGATGGTCCTTCCTCGATCTTGCACTCTTTGGTGATGCTCGCTAATTCTAACCTCTACTGGAGTGTTGCTAACTGATCCTGCACTCTTTTTTGTTGTTCTTCTTATTTTTTGGTGGATTCCACAATTATTTCTTCCGCGACGTCACATACCTGGAATCCTATGTGGTCCATATCATCATTGGTTAAAGTATACACGGGGGTTTCCCTAGGTGATTTTTTCTTCTTACGTGCCCCTCTTGTCAGTTATTTTCCCTTGTCTTTCTGTTTTTCCCCTGTTGTGGGGAATGCCTACTTCTCTTCTGTTGTGGATGGGCTAGGAATATATCCTCCACCATTATTTTGTTCGTTTCCTTGCTCGTCATATGGTTCATCATCACTTTTATCTTTCTCTTCATCCTCTTCTAGTTGCCCCATTTTCTGTGCTGAGATTTTCCAACCATATTCCCAATCATTCACTATCAAACATATGTCCTCTGTGGCTAACCTATAACTGGTGGGAAACCATTGGTGCACTCGGTCCTTCTTGACCTGCATATACATGTGGTGCATTCCTTCTTTAAAATGTGCGATATCCTTATATGTTTCTACTGTCTCTGTTGATATGTGTGGTGTGTGTGCAACTAGATGTGTGATATTTTCCAAGTATACATAAATGTGGCATTACTATCATTTTATCTTCTCTTAATCGTCAAATTCCATAAGTTAGCATATCTCCCGACCAAATTGCCTCTGCCTAATGTGTGCATGTTTTGACAGTAACCTAGTTCTTTCCAACCGACCAATGCAATCATAATCAACAACCATGCATAGTGGAATTTTGTGCCCTTTTCCTAGGCCTCAACACAATCCTGGAAGAATTGGTTCACCAAGAAGGTGGCCCAATTCATTTGAACCCCTTCGACACATTTTTCTACAGCTGCAATTAATGCAACTGGTACTTCATCCTTCCTGCACTTGTGTAGCAACTTGTAGGCCAACACCTGCATTGCAAACTGAACATTTTTGTCATTGATTTTTTTCACATCTAATCCTTTTTTACCCTTGAATTTTTGAAACTTTTCCTTCATCGAGTCTGAGAGGGATCTCTCTCCTTCCTTGTTAAACAAAATGGCCATATCCTCACCGACCTTTGGGAGTACTGTAATGCATACAATTAACACAATATAAATTAACACTGGGGGATCAATCCATAGTTTCCCTCCATGGATGTAGATGAGAAACACCTTCACACAATCATTAATATCCAAGCTTCACCCAAAATGTGGGATCTCCAACAAGTTCAATACGCCTGCTTTCTCTAGTCTTGTTTCCCACTCTTGTGTCTCTAGCAATTTTTCTCTACTGCCTGGTATACTCCAAGTGTGAAAATAATTTTCCATGGCCAACTCTGGGAATTTTTGTTGTTTGGTAATTTCATTATCCATGAACTTTAGGCTGACAATATTGCTGATCATTTCTCCTTCAATTCTTACACCAGGTGGAACTAGTGATGTTGTCAGTGGGTATTTCCCATTGGTTGGTACATTGATTGGTGATGCATTATCCATCCTCCGTGGGAGGTAATCTTTGTGGAAACTTTCCTGTGATGCCAAATCCAAAGCTCCAGGTACTTCTTCGACCTCTGGTGTTTTATTGGGCATTTTTCTTGTTTTCACATTGCTATAGATGGCACTCCAACCTTTGGTGGGGAGCTTCATCTTTCGTGACAGATTCCTTAACTGGATCTATGTTTTCTCTCTAGTAGTTGTAGCTCAGCTTTGATGCACTCAGATTCACTCTAGTATCTTTGATTTTCTCTCTCTTTCATGCAACAATGACTTACACTTAACGACCTTTTAATGATTTTGTGCCTTCTTACCAACTGTACYTGTCTCATCCCACCTTAACTAAWTTTTCCAGTGTGCCAATGGGGTTGATGAGTTGTTAAATGAATTCATATTTACTAACAAATATGTCCCGTGATTTTTCTCTCGCACTGCCAATTTGTCGTGATTTCTGATGGTTTTTACCATTTAATATTCTATGACACCTTTATGACCTGTCATTCTTGCTTCATAGTCGTTGTTTCTATGTTTTAATGCTTCCAATGGTCTTGTCATTTACAAATTGCACAACCATTCTTGCTTTTGCCTCTGTGTGTTTCGTGATATTTCTCTTCTGTGTATTATTTTCTAAATTGACACAGTTCCATTCTGATGCGTGATAACAATTCCTTATGTGCAATCTCCAATTCCTTTTAATATGTAATCTTTTTCTTTTTTCTATATCTACTTTTTATTTAATTTTCTTCCTTTTTCTACTTTTTATTTGTTTTTCTGTGTTTTTCCTTCCTAATATAGTACAACTACTATAATACATGTGTTCTGGTGCATCCCAGATTATAACGCAGACCGTCATCTGTCTCTATAGAGTTTCAACCAACTTCCATTCACCATTGATCCATTGACTTCTCCATTCAAGGTTTCCAACTGTGCAACGCTTGTCTCTATTACATGCTGAATCACAGAGGGTCCTAACCAGTGCATTATAAACTTTCCTGGATTCTGCATGCACTTGATGTCCTAGAGTAATACCAAATCTTCCACTTGAAACTTTTTTTGTTTGATGTGTCGATCATGTCGAGCCTTATCTCTAGTGTTCTGAACTTGCTAATGGAAACCTATGACAAATTGATCTTCCTCAAGTTGTACCAACTATTCCAATCTCTCCTCTATTACACTAGAGTCCAATAGCTCAGTGATTACTACAATGTGTAGGCCAGGTAGAATAAACTCCATTGCCATCCCTGCTTCTTTCCCATAGACCAATATGAAAGGTGTCTGACTTATCAACTTTTTACTTGTGGTCCTGTAAGCCCATAAAACTGCAGGAACTTTTATGTCCCAATCATATCTCCCTACGTTGCAAATTTTGGTCAAGGAATTCTCCAATATTTTATTGAAAGCCTCCAATGTTCCATTGGAATGAGGATGATACAGGGTACTCTTATTATGATGTATTTGGAACTGCTCAGTCAATGCTGCAATTTTATTATTCATGAAGTGTGTGCCTTGATGACTGATTAATATGCAGGAACATCCAAACCTTGTGACTACATTCTCAAACAAAAACCTCACAACATTCTCTGAGGTGCAATATGTAATTGGGATGCTTCTGCCCATCTTGTCAAATACTCTTTTGCAGTGATGATGTACCTTTCCCTTGATCTTCTTGCTTGTGGATTCATTGGCCCTACAAAGTCTATGGGCCATTTATCAAATGATTTCAACATAATTTTTGTATTTAAATGCATTTCATCCCTCCTAGATGTCTTTCCCACTCTTTGACATACATCACATGACTGGCAATATTCCTTCACATCTTTGTGAAGTGTAGGCCACCAAATCCCCATGCACAAAATATTTTTTCCAATTTCTCTCCTTGCATAATGTCCTACAATTCCATCATGTGATTCTTCTAGTATCATTGGTATTTCATGTTCCAACACATAATGTCTCAATATTCCATTTTCACCCAACTTGTATAAATTCCCGACAATCAACTGATAATCTGCTATTTTCACTACCAGTTGTTTCTTCTGTGCCAATGTCATGTTTGATGGAGCCATACCTATACGTAGAAACTATATGATTTTTTAGAAACAATCATCCACCATATTTACTACAAATAATTGTGCATCTGGTAATTTGGCGTCTAAATTTCCTGCATCTTCTCCCGATAGTATGCGCAATAGATAATATGGCCCTGCATTAAACTTCCTTGGTTTCACTACAACCTCAAAATCATATTCCTGGAACAATAGTAGCAAACTGCATATTCTCCACCCCAACATTGGATTGTTGAATAAATATTTTAATACAGAATGGTATGTGTACATCTTGAAGTGAGACCCCAATAAATAATGTATGAACTTCTGTAGTGCATAGACCATTTCTAATCCTTCTCGTTCTATGTTAGTATAATTATTCTTTACTATGGATAGCTTCCTACTTGTGAAAGAAATTGGGTGATATCTGTCTCCCTCCCCTGGTTGAGATAGTATTGTTCCCAACATGTACATGGAACTCTTTGTTCCAATATGTAAAGATCAAAATTGGGGAGGTCACTAGTTTTTTTCTTTAAGGTGTCCAACCCCTTCTGACAGTCCTTGTTCCATTGAAACTTTGTTTCCTTCTTCAACAAATTTTCCATCGGTGTTGTGATCTACGTGTATCCCTTGATAAAATTCTTGTAAAATCCTGTATGAACCATAGTTTCCATTAGTTTTTTGACTGATGTAGGTGGTTCTAACTCCAAAATTACTGCTATCTTTGTTGGATCTATGAGTAATCCCCATTTTCAAACTACATGGCCCAAAAAAATTCCAAATGGTGCACAAAAAATACACTTCTTCAGGTTCAATGAGATCTGACACTGTCTATACCTATCCAACATCATCTCGAGTACTTCTATGTGATCCTTCAATAGACTGAACACAATCCAATCGTCTAAGTATACTTCCAGGAATTTATGAATAAATTCCTTGAACGCTGCCACCACAACTCTGGAAAATACCACCAGGGCCTTCTTCAGTCCAAAGGGAATTCATGTATATTGATAAATCCCTCACTCTGTCACAAAATTAGTCTTGTGTCAATCCTCCTACACAATTTTTATCTGATGTTACCCCGAGAATCCATCTATGAAAGAATAAGTTTCTTGTCCTCCTATGTTCTCTAGTACCTCATCTGTGAATGGTTTTGGGAATGGGTCATGTAAACATGCGTCATTCAACTTCCTTAGACCCATGTAGATCCCGATTCCTCTTGTCTTATTGTCCTAAATTACAATTGGAATGATCCACTCGAATTCTTCCAATGGTTCAATAATTCCTGCATCCAACATACTGTCTAGTTTATCTTTCACCTTCTCTTTGTACTTTAGATTTAACCTGTAAGGCCTCTGTCGCACTGGATTAGCACTTGTTTTTATTGGAATCTTCATCTTACCTAAGTCTCCCAATATCCCCTTCATATCTAAAAATTTCATTGGGAATAGGTCTTGATATTCTCATAGAAAGACTACAATCTTCTCTACTTTTTCATCACTCCAATAATCTCTTATCTGTGCAAACTTGGGATTCTCTATCGTCCCAATGTTTACCTTCGACATCTTTATAGGCTATGTGTATGCAATAGACTCAAGATCTAGCTTGTCTACTACTCATTCTCCTTCTGTCTCAAGTACTTGTACGTTCATAGTATTTTCTTCATCATGTTCTTCCTTAACCACATTGTAACACTCCAATAAATCATGGACATTCATATTGGCTATGTGTGCACTGCATACTGGTACCACCTGCATCGACCCTTCTTCTGAGAATATCTTAGTTGGAATGGCATGTAGCACCGCATCTATTGATGGAGATTCATGTTAAAATGTAAACGTGACTCTGAACCTCTGCAACAACTCTTCCCATTCTGTTGTCTCCCTTCGAAATTCCAATTCTAAATACCAGTTCTTCGGAATTGTGTCCAATGTGTGTATAAATATTTGCATCCATTATTTCTCTGGTACTAAACTCTATAAAGCCCTGCACTGCTCAACATGACCCTCTATATCACTCTCTCCTGTATACTTCTATGCAATGTGTTCTTCCTCAATACCAAACCTTATTTGCATGAGTCTATTGCATTGTGACTAGTCTTTCATCTCCTCTCAGTGTGCAACCCACCATATGGATGGAGTCACTTTTAGGAAAACATCTAGTGCTAACAAAATTTGTTTTTCAGGTACCTGAAACTCAAATACCTTTACAAACAAACTTATATTAGTTAATCCATCGTACCTGGGTGGATCACATAGATCTGTTCCAATCAAGTGTAAAGATCGGGTTATGCATGCACATCGTCTAGTTGACACTTAATGCATCCTCTTTTTCCAATGATATAGACCTTCTTCTGATTCTGATGCACACAAACTAATACTTCTCCAACTCAGTACACCATCTACAATCGGGTTGACATAATCATCCATCCATGCAGTCATGTTATATGAGTTATCAATTTCGTTTCCTCTTGCTGGCTCTATGTATCTCTTTCCTTCTGATGGGTACAAGGGTGTAGTAACTTTCAAATCTCCAACCTCAAATATCATATCCCTCCTCTTCATGTTAATGATCACCTAGTTATAAAAATCCCATTCTAGCCCCATCAGTGCTGGATATGGTTGATTTTTGTCCACGATCTCAATCACTTCAAAGTTTGCCATGCTGTGTACCCCATCTATGTTCACAGATACTCCTATCAAATGACCAATCGATATTATTTTGTGCTGATTTGCGAGCCTTAGTTGAATAGGAGACCATACTAGCTTGGGTTTTCCTATCATATCCCAAGTCTGTTTAGGTAAAACATTCATGTCGGACCCCAATTCAAAGATAACATTATCCACATCATACTGCTCAATATGGGCACTGAATCTGAATTCTCAATTTGTTCTCTTCATGTGCGGTACCTTCTTTACCATCCTTTGTGCGATAGGAGTTTCCCTTCTTTGTGTACAATGATCAATCATGTCATATAGTGTACTGAGTGCAGTTTCATATTTCATTATCTCTACAAAAATCCTCAAGAATTTTGTTAGCATGCTTACCTTTCCAGTTGGTTTCTCTAACACAATGTGATCTTCTACATGAGGCACAAATGATGTTGATGCTCCCTAATATTGTCCCAGTACTTATTTTATTTCTCTCTGATATGTCTCCTTTTATTTCTAAGGATAAGAGGTTGGCAACGACCTTCCTGAATTCCTTACCCATTGCTCAGTCTTCTTTCCTCTATTCATCATATCATCTCCTATTCTATCTCTTCCATGCATAACAACTACTATTCTTGGTCCTTCATTGTGTTTTTTGGTTGACATCTTCTGCACATTCTGATTTTGATTCTGGTTCTAGTTACCTCTGGACCACCTTTTGACAACTAGTTGCAAACAATCTTATGTTTCATCATCCAGTGCTCTGCAGTATATGCACATTGTACATGGATTCGGGAAATCACGGTCCAAGTGTTCTAGTTGATTACATTTATAACATATTATTGGTCCTCTTTCCCCTCTACTAAAATTTCCTCTACCTCGACCTCTAAAAATGTTTCTCTTATTCCCTAGATTGAAGCCTCTTTGATTGATATTACAGACCGCCCCCTTCTGCGTTAAAATACTCCTCCTAAATCCTGTACATATCCGATGTGCATTCCCTCATCAAGTCAAATGCGTGGAAATCCTTCTCTTCATGTCACACAGACTTGCAAAAAAAGTTCCTTGGTGTACTCTCACACTTCTGTAGTAATGGAAATTGAGTGGGATGATGGCCCCATTTCTTACATATCTCGCAATACCATCCTCTTAAGTTCTTCTAGTTCTATATACATACCTTTTCATCCATTTTTTATCAGTCATCCGAGGATTTTTGTTCTCTTGTCGAGCGAACTCCCGTTCCTTCCTTTCGAACCATTTTGAGGTTTATTTTTTTTATCCAGATACATAACCATTTTTTGGCATTGCACACGGTTTGTAAGACTCTGGGTTCGAGTTATCTATGACCAAAAAAATCCCCCAGACACCGGCCCTTTCGGCATCACTTTCTTGCAAAGATGAAGTCTCACCTGAGGTATGTATTGGGACGACAAGAACCAGGTTTCTGCAGTAGTGATGGAATGGAAGGTGATCATTTTGTTCATTCTTCTTATTATTTATGTTCACGTAATCATGTCCTTGTTCATTATTTACTACTTAGTTATTTCAGATTCATACTATCATTAGATTCTATTTTAACACATAACTCGTTACTACAATAGTCATGATTATTGCACAATGATTATGCATAACACATATCTAATCTAATAATCATAAAAAAAATCTATGAACATTCATATAACAGACAAGTAACACAAGATTTAACGTGGTTCACCCAAATCTGGGCTATGTCCACAACAACTAGCTTCTTTATTAAGCATTTGCCAATTGCTTCTAGCTTGCGCACTATGCTTACAAAGATATGCCATGATTATGTTTCTTCCCTCCTAGCCTAGCTACCCTGCAATGAAATCCTCTATCTCTTTGCATCATCTCTTACGTTCAGACATTGATTCCTCTCTTTTACAGACTAGAACAGACAGTGAATAACAACAACCAACCAAAGAACCCCTATTCTCTCAACCCATTACATATTTATACATACAATCCAGGGTGTAAAATTCCTATCCAACATGCCCCCAACACTCACGTGTGGCTTGTCTTGAGCCACTTGGACCTATTTCCTTCTCTTCCATGCCACAATGAAATTTTGAGAGGCTTCCTTTGCTACCTCCCCTTATTTTATTATCATGGCCTCTATTTCTGCGATCTCCTCGACCCCCTGCACAATCAAGGATGTGAGTTTTTCCTCTGCTTCATATGCTGCTTATTTGACCTTTCCCTGCACAATGGCCAATTCCCCTATTATCCTCATTGCTTCTTCCTGTAGTGTACCTAGTCACTATTGAAGGATATTTTTTTTATCCCTCATCTTCTCCACTTCCAAGTATGACTGCCTCTGAGCCAAAATGGTTGTCATGCGTTTCGCTGGTGGAAGAGTAGTTATATTATCTGAAGCTTGTTGCACCCTTTCTTGTGCTTCTCTTAATTGAGCTTCCACAACCTTCATCTCTGGATCCTCTACTAACTCTATCCATATCTGCATGCTCTCCTCATAGAGTTTGGCACAATGTTCCTCTACTTTCTTGACATTGGTGATTGTTGTCGTCACCATTCTCTCTCTTCCTTCTCTAACTTCTGGTGGCATTCCTGACATGATCCACAATTGTAAGTCCTCAATCTGTGCACATAATACCTTGATGACTTCATCGATATTTAACACTTGTTCTTCCATATTAGCTTCTACTACTATGGGGACTTTTGGAATGGACTAGTATAATTTTTATACAACTTCTTGGTTTTTTTGTGCTATACCTTCAACTTTTTCCTTTTCCTTGAGGGATTTCTTCACCCTTTCCTCAACCTCGGTTTTGTCCTTCATGACCTCCTCCAATCGGCCTTCAAATTACTTCTTTTATTGGAGTGTAGTGTCATATTGTTGTTGTAACTGATCTCTTTCATCCATCATTTTGATCATATCCTATTGTGCTTCCTCTCCTCTGTTCTTAATTTCTTGCAGTAATCCTATCTGCAATTCTTGTAGTTTTTGTATTGGCATCCTCAATACAACTAGGGTCATATATCCTAGTGCATTCACATGCTGATGAAATTCGGTCGTCGAACATTCCAGTGCATCTGTCTCAAGATGTAGTATCATGTGCCCAACTTCTAACTAGGTCAAGACTGGATGCACACTTTCTTCTTCATTTCCTGGAATCGTGGATGGTCCTTCCTCGATCTTGTTCTCTTTGGTGATTCTTGCTGCTTCCAAAATCTGTTGGAGTGTTGCCAACTAATCCTGCACTATTTTTTGTTGTTCTTGGTTTTTGGTGGATTCCTCCATTATTTCTTCCATGGAATCCCGTACCTGGTAGCCTATGCAGTCCATGTCATCATTGGTCAAATTATACACAAGGGTTTCACTATACTCTTTTGTCTTCTTGCATGCCCCTTCTGCGAGTTCTTTCCCCTTGTCCTTCTGTTTTTCCCCTGCTATGGGGAATTTCTGTTGTTCTTTTGTTGTGGATGGGCCAGGCATATCTCTTATGTCATTTTTTTTCTCATTCCCTTTCTCGTAATCTAGTTCCTCATCAATTTTATATTTATCTTCTTCCTCTTCTAGTTGCCCTATTTTCTGTATTGGGATTTTCTATCCATCTTCCCAGTCATTCACTATCAAACACATGCCCTCTGTGGTTAACCTATAACCGGTGGGAAACCATTCGCATGTTGGGTCCTTCTTGGACTGCATATACATGTGATGCATGCCTTCTTTAAAAGGCATGATATCCTTATATGTTTCTAACATCTCTGTTGATATGCGTGGTGTGTGTGCAACTAGATGCGTGATAGTTTTCAAATATACATAAAATGTGGCATTAGTGCCATTTTGTCTTCTCTTAATTGTTTTATTCCATAAGTTGGCATATATCCCATCCAAATTTCCTCTTCCTGATGTGCGCACGTGTTGATAGTAACCTGGTTCTTTCCAACCAACCAACACAATCATAATCAATAACCATGCATAGTTGAATTATGTGCCCTTTTCTCGGGCCTCAATGCAATCCTGCAAGAATTGGTTCATCAAGAATATGGCCCAATTCATTTGAAACCCTTCGACACATTTTTCTGCAGCTATAATTACTGTAGCTAGTACTTCATCATTCATGCACTTGCAAAACAACTTGCAGGCCAACACTTGCATTGCAAACTGAACATTTTTGTCATTGATGTTTTTCACATCCAGTCCTCTTTTTCCCCTAAATGTCTAGAAATTTTATTTCATCGACTTTGAGAGGGATCTCTCTCGTCATCCTTTGGGAGTCCCTTAATTCTTGCAATCAACGCAATATATATTGAAATTGGGGTATCAAGCCACAATGTCCCCCCTTGGAAACAACTGAGCAACACCTTCACACAAGCATTAATCTCCAATCTTTTCTAGAAATGTGGGATCTCCAAAAAGTTTGGTATTCCCATCTTCTCTAATCCTGTCTCCCACTCTTGTGTCTCTAGCAGGATTGCTCTTGTGCCTGGTATGCTCCTAGTGCAAAAATAATTTTCCCTAGCCAACTCTGGGAATTTCTTTGGTTCGGTAATGTCATGATCCATGAAATTTATGTCGACAATATTGCCAACCATTTCTCCTTCAATGATTACACTAGGTGGAACCCGTGATTTTGGCAGTGGGTATTTACCATCAGCTGGTACAATAATTGGTGGCGCATTATCCATCCTCAGTGGGAGGTAATCTCTGTGGAAACTTGCTTGTGATGTCCAAGCCAAAGCTTTGGGTACTTATTCAACCTCTGGTGTATTTATTGGGTGTTTTCATGTTTCCATGCTATTGCAGATGATGCTCCAACCTTTGGTGGGGCCATTCATCTTCTGTGACAGATTGCTTAACTGCCTCTGTGTCTATTCTCTGGTAGCTATAGTTCGACTCTGATGCACTCATATTCGCTCTGGTCTCTCATTTTCTCTCGCTTGCGTGCAACAATGAATTACACTTAATGACCTTCTTCTGATTTTCTTCCTTCTTACCAACTGTACATGTCTCATCCCTCCTGAAATAACTTGTCCAATCCACCAATAGGGTTTATGAGTTGTTAAATGAATGCATCTTTATTACCAAATCCGTCGTGTGATTTTCCCCTCGTACTGCCAATGTGTCATGATTTCCGACAGCTTTTACCATTTACGATTCTACAACACTTTTATGCCCTGTCATTCCCACTTCATAGTCATCATTTCCATGTTTTAATGCTTCCAAAGGTCTTGTCATTTCCAAACTACACAATGGTTCTTTCTTTTTCCTCTTTGTGCTTCTCAATCTTTCTCTTCTATGTATTATTTTCTGAATTGACGTAGTTCCATTATGATGCGTGATAACCTTTCCTTCTATGCAATCTCTAGTGCCTTGTACTCGGTAAGTTGTTTCTTTTTTCTAAATCTACTTTTTATTTGATTTTATTCCTTTTTCTACTTTTTATTTGTTTTTCTGTGTTTTTCCTTCCTACTATAGGACAAATACTATAACACATGCGTTCTGGAACACCCTAGATTACTGTGTAGGATGTTGGCCATTTCTATAGAGTTTATTCGACTTCCATTCACCATTCCTCCAATGAATTCTCCATTTAGGGTTTCTAATTACACAACATATGTCTCTGTTACGTGTTGAATCGCATAGGGTCCTAATCAATGCATTGTAAAATTTCTTGGATGTTGCATGGACTTGTTGTCATAGAGTAATACCAAATCTCCCACTTGAATTTTATTTTGTTTGATGTGTCAATAATGACAATCCTTCTCTCTAGCCTTCTGAACTTGCATATGGAAACCTGCGACAAACTGATCTTCCTCAAGATGTACTAACTATGACAATCTCTCCTCTATTGCACCAGATTTTGATAACTCAGTGATTGTTGCAATGCTTAGGATAGGTAGAATAAAATCCATTGGAATCACTGCTTCTTTCTCGTAGACCAATATGCAAGGTGTCTGACCTTCCAAATTTTTACTTGCGGTCTTGTAATCCCATAATATTGCAGGAACTCTTAAGTTTGAATCATCTCTCCCTACATTGAAAATTTTGGTCAAGGAATTCTCCAATATTTTATTGAAAGTCTCCATTGTTCCATTGGCCCGAGGATGATATAGGGTACTATTATGATGAAGGATTTGGAACTCCCCAGTAAATGATGCAATTGTCTTATTCAAAAAGAGTGTTCCTTGATAACTGAGTACTATCTGAAAACATCCAAACCTTGTGACTACATTCTCAAAAAAACTCCTTGTAGTAGTCTCCGCGGTGCAATCTGTAATTGGGGTTTCTTTTGCCCATCTTGTCAAATACTTTGTCGTAGTGATGATGTACCTTGCCACTGAGCGTATTTCTTGTGGATTGATTGTCCCTACAAAGTCTATGGCCCATATATCAAATTCTTGCAACACAACTTGTGGATTTAAAGGCATTTCACCCCTCCTAGATGGCTTTCCTAGTCTTTGACATACATCACATGAATGACATTATTCCTTCACATCTTTGTGAAGTGTATGCCACCAAAGCTCTGTGCAAAAAATATTTTGTGCAATTTATCTCCCTGCATAATGTCCTCCTACGATCCCATCATGTGCTTCTTCTAGTATCATTGGTATTTCATGTTCCAACACAATATCTCAATATTCCATTTGCACCCAACTTGTATAAATTCCCTGCAATCAACTAATAATCTGCTACTTTCACTACCATTTGTCTCTTCTATGCCACTGTTATCTTTGATGGAGCCATACCCATATGTATAAACTGTACGATTTCTGAGAATTAATCATCCACCATCTTTGTTGCAAATAGTTGTGCATTTGGTAAGCTATCATCTAAATTGCCTGCATCTTATCCTGATAGTATGCATGATAGATAATCTGGCCCTGCAATTAGCTTCCCCAGTTTGACTACAACCTCAAAATAATATTCCTCGAACAATAGTAACCACCTGCATATTCTCCTTCCCAACACTGGCTTGTTGACTAAATATTTTAATACATAATGGTATGTGCACATCTAAAAGTGAGACCCCAATAAATAATGTCTGAACTTCTGTAGTGCATAGACCATTGCCAATCCTTCTCATTCTGTGGTAGTATAATTATTCTCTACCATGGACAACTTCTTACTTGTGAAATCAATTGGGTGATATATGTCTCCCTCCCCTAGTTGAGATAGTACTATGCCCAACGCTATGGAAAATGCATCTACATGTACATGGAACTCTTTGTTCAAATATGAAAAGATAAAAATCAATGTGGTCACTAGTTTTTTCTTTAAGGTGACCAACCCCTTCTGACAGTCCTCGTTCCATTGAAACTTTGCTTCCTTCTTCAACAACATTTCCATCGGTGTTGTGATATATGTGTAGCCCTTGATAAACTTCTTGTAATAGCTTGTATGAACTAGAGTTTCCCTTAGTTTTTTGACTGATGTAGGTAGTTCTATCTCCATAATTAATGCAAACTTGGCTGGATCTACATGTAATCCATTTTTTCAAACTACTTGTCCCAACAAATTCCCAATTGTGCGCAAAAAATACACTTCTTCAGGTTCAACGAAATCTGACACTATCTACACCTATCCACCATCAGCTCGAGTACTTCTATGCAATCCTTCAGTAGACTAAACATAGTCCAATAGTCTAAGTATACTTCTAGGAATTTATGAATAAATTACTTGAATGATGCTACCACAACTTTGGAAAATACCACGGGGGAACTATTCAGTCCTAAGGTCATTCCTGTATACTGATAACTCCCCCACTCTTTCACAAAAGTAGTCCTGCAACGATCCTCCTGCGTAATTTTATCAGACGGTACCCTGAGAATCCATCTATGAAAGAATAAGTTTATTGTACTCCTACATTCTGCAGTACCTCATATGTGAATGGTGTTTGGAATGGGTCATGTAAATATGCATCATTCATCTTCCTCATATCCACATAGATCTTGATTCCTCCCGTATTCTTGTCTTGTACTACCATTGGACTAATCCACTTGGATTCTTCCACCGGTTCAATAATTCCAGTGTCCAACATCCTATCTAGTTCATCTTTCACCTTCTCTTTGTAATTTGGATTTAACTTGTAAGGCCTCTGTCGCACTGGCTTAGCACCTAGTTTTAGTGGAATATTCATCTCACCTAAGTCTCCAACTATCCCCTTCATCTATGAAAATTTTGTCGGGAATAGGTCTTGATATTCTCATAGCAAGTTTGCAATCTTCTCTAATTTTTCATCACTCCAATAATCTCCTATCTGTGCAAGATTGGGATTCTCTGTAGTCCCAATGTTTACCTTTCGCATCTTTATAGGCTGTGTGTATGCATCAGACTCAATATATGGCCCATCTACTGCTCATTCTCCTTTTGTCTCAGGTATTTTTACGTTCCTAGGATCTTCTTCATCATGTTATTCCTTAGCCACATTGTAACATTCCAATAACTCATGGAAATTCATATTGGCTCTATGTGCACTACATACTGGTACCACCTCCATCGACCCTTCTTCTGAGAATATCTTAGTTCAAATGGCCTGTAGCAATGCATCTATGATGGAGATTCATGTTCAAATGTAAACATGACTTTGAACCTTTGGACCAACTCTGCCCATCGTAATGTCTCCCTTCACATTTCCAATTCCAAATACCAGTTATTCAAAATTATGTCTAGTGTGTGTATACATATGTGCGTCCATTTTGTCTCCAGTACTGAACTCCATAAAGCCTTGCACTACTCAACATGACCCGCTAGATCACTCTCTCCTGTATACTTCTCCACAATGTTTTCTTCCTTACTACCAAAACTTATTTGCATGAGTTTGTTGCATTGTGACTAGTATTTCATCCCCTCTCTGTGTGCATACCACCATCTAGCTGGAGTCACTTTTAAGACAACATCTAGTGCTAGCAACCTTTGTTTTTTTTGGTACTTTCAACTCAAATTCCTTTACAAAAAAACTTATATCAGTTAATCCATCATACCTAGGTGGATCACATAGCTCTATTCCAATCCAGTGCAAAGATCGGGTTATGTGTGCACATCGTCTAGTTGACACTTCATGCATCCTTTGATGCCAATTCTCTAGACCTTCTTATGAGTATGCACATGAATTAATACTTCTCCAACTCATCACACCATCTGTAGTTGAGTTTACATAATCGTCCATCCACGTAGTCATATTATATAAGTTATCAATTTTGTTGCCTCTTGTTGGCTCTATGTATCTCTTTCCTTATGATGGGTCCAAGGATGGAGTAACCTTAAAATCTCCAACCTCAAATATAATCTCTCTTGTCTTCAATTTAATGATCACCTGGTTATCAAAATCCCATTCTAGTCGCATCAGTGATGGATATGGTTGATTTTCATCCATGATATCAATCACTTCAAAGTATTCCATGCTACGTACCCCATCTATGTTCACAGGTACGCCTGTCAAATGACCAATTGATATTATTTTGTGTTGATTTGTGAGCCTTAGTTGAATAGGAGACCATACTAGCTTGGGTTTTTCAATCATCTCCCAGGTTTTCTTAGGTAAGACATTCATGTCGGACCCAAAGTATAGGATACCATTATCCACATCATACTCCCCAATATGCACACTGGATCTGAATTCTCCATTTGTTCTCTTCATACCCAGTACATGATTTACCATCCTTTGTGCGATAAGAGTTTCCCTTCCTCATGTATAATGATCAATCATGTCATATAGTGTACTCAAAACAGTTTCATATTTCATTAGCTCTACAAAAATCCTCAAGAATTATATTAGCGTGCCTACCTTTCCAGTTGGTTTCTTTGGCACAACACAATCTTCTACATGAGGTGCAGAGGATGTTGATGCTCTCCAATCCTATCCAAGTACTTCTTTTATTGCTTTCTGATATGTCTCCTTTTCTTGCCAAGGATCAAAGGTTGGAAAGGGCCCTTTTAATTTCCTCACCCATTTCTCAGTTTTCTTTCCTCCATTTTTCATATCATCTCATGTTCTATCTCCTCCACATGTAACAACTTCTATTCTTGGTCCTTCATTACATTTTTTGGCTGATATGTTCTGCACATTCTGATTTTGATTCTGGTTCTGGTTACCTCTAGCCTATCATTTCGCAAATAGTTGTGGACAATATTCTATCGCATGATCCATTTCTCTGTAGTATGTTCACACTGTACATGGATTCAGGAATTTGTGGGCCAACTGTCCAGTTTGATTACAATTATAACACATTATTGGTCCTCTTCCTCCTCTACCAAAATTTCCTCTACCTCAACCTCTACCAAAGTTTCCTTTGTTCCCTACATTGAAGCCTCTTTGATTATTATATTGCGTACCACCCCATTTTTCTATAGAATACTCCTTCTGAATCTTGTACATATCTGATGTGCACTCCATCATCAAGTCGAACGTGCATAAATCCTTCTCTTCATGTCCCACAAACTTGAAAAAATTACAAAATAAGTTCCTTGGTGTAATCTGATACTTTTGTAGTAATGGACACTCAGTGTGATGATGGCCCTATTTCTTACATATCTCGCAATACCCTCCTCTTGGAAATGGATTTGATGCGCCATTTTCCAAATACTATGCGAATGCTGGGCATTCGTCCTTGCGATGGCCTTCAGTCCTGAACTTGGTACATGAGACTTTCTCTCATTTCTCCTTCCATTTTTTAAGTTCTTCCAGTTGGATCATCAATGCATCCAACTACGTTTGAACCTACGCCATCCCTCCATTGTACCCTACTGGGGATGATTCCAATTTCATTGCAATTTCCATTTCCTTGGGCTGCTACTCAACCTTCCATTGTATCAATGGCCTGCAAATGTGTGGTAGAAGCCACGCAATAAACCATTCTTGATGTTGTTAATCAAAGATATAGAAATTCAGTCTACCCATTACATCCTTAAAAATATGATCTAAATCCCATACCGACTTTGTTTGCACATGTTTAATCTCCTTCAGTCCTGTGATGTACTGCGATTCCGACTTTGGCTTCTTGAACTCTTTCAACATCGCTTGCTGAATCCGTGTACTGTCTAATCCTGCCATGTTGCTTTGTGTAGTCCCTCCTCTCAGAGATGTTGGTTGACTCTGATTCTGACTCTGAATTTATGCACTACTTCCACTACTCTGACTACTACTATTATTTACTCTCTATCTAACTATAATTTCTTTTGATAATTCTTCAATTGTTATCTCTGATTGTGGTGATGCACATGGGGTTGTGGTATCGACACAGGACCTTGTCTAAGTAGGAAGTAATGGTTCTTCTATTACTGGACTAGAATGGAACTCCTCTTCTTCTCCTC
>SNQJ01S0058475.1:0-17213 GCA_010110895.2 Picea sitchensis | reverse complement strand
AAACCCTAAACCCAGAAGATGAAAAGCCAATAGTTTTGTGGACCCTGTTTTGGGTAGTTTGGTGTATCAACTTCCTGGGGGCGTAACTTTGGCATATGATCTTCGTTTGGGGTGCACGATAGCTCGTTGGAAAGGTATCATCGAGGAGCTTAATTTTGGGGGATAAATCAAAGCCTTAGGCTATCATTACGATGATATATCCTGAAAAACCTTCATTTAGGCCCTCAAAATGGCCTCCGAAATTAAAAACTGCTAAAAATAGTAAATTACCAAAATTGCCAGAAAACTGTTTTGAGCGAGTTGGAAAAGGTGGGTGGCCACCGATATACACCTGGATCAATCCTCCCTCCTTAGGAAGAAATGGTCTCCATTGAATTTAGTGCTCGAGGGAGAGGGAAAAGAGTTTGTTGAATCTGCATCTTGATGAGTTGCTTGCCTTGTTGGAGAAGTTTCGTTGCTTAGCTTTTTGAGGGTTGTCACGAACCTATGGCTAGAAGGGTTGGACCTTTTTAACCAGTCTGGCTACATAGTATGTCTATGTGTAGAAGGAATATTTGTTCTTTGTTGCAGTCTTTTTGACCTGCTTATGTTGGATAGAAGGTACTTGGGCCAAGGCTGTAGTGGTTGAAGTATCCTTTTGTTCACCTTTTGAATAGATTGTGAAGAAGATAAATTTTGTAGTATGAGATACTACCTTGCGACACTATCTAGGTGGGATAATACTTGGAACCACCTCTGGTATCCTGTAGAGATAACCCCCCAGAGTAAAAATGACACTACAGGGTCGAGACTCATAGATAGCATGGCTCTTCCACATATATGGTTGGCCCAAGAGAAAATCACATACATCCAGGGAGGAAACATCACATAATACCTCATCCTTGAAGGGCTGGATGCCATATGAAAATCGACACTGCTAGCTGATACAAAGATCTCATCCCTGGCGAAGCCACTAGATATTGTTTGGCTGTGGGTGTGGTTTTGTCGACAATCCCAATTGTTTGACGACCTCTGTTGAGATGAGGTTCTTCTAGATTCCACTATCAACAATAAAATGCAGCGGGGTCCCCTTCACCCACATCTGTGAATGAAAAAGGCGCTCCCCCTCTTCATGATATGTTGGTTCTTCTGGTTGAATTGTTTCGGTCACGACAATAGTAGTTGGGTCTGCGTCGATGATTTGTCCAATGTTATTATTTTATGAATCAGATTATGAATTAGGGTTTGGATCCTTGTCTTTGATTTTGGCCACCAATGATTTTTTTGAGCGACATTCATCAGTGTTGTGCTAGGGTATTTTATGGAAATCACATTATTTTCCAGTGTCCTTCTTCATCTTCCAGTGACCCTTCTTTTCCTATGGCTTGGAATGGTTTTCAGGAGACTATTTGTTAGGGTCATCTTTATAATACTTTGGTTGTTGCAGATTTTCATACCCAAACTCCCGTTTGTTCTGGTGCTTAATTTTCTACTCTACTTTAACAACATATCGATAAGAAACACCGAGTGATGAGATGTCCAGAAAATCCATTTCAGTTTTGATGTATCTGTGTAGAGCCCCATGGTATTTCGGAACCAAATTCCATTCAGAGTCTTTGATACCCATCTTGGTGCGCAAGGTATGGAAGGTATTGGTGAAATTTAGAACTTCTTGGATCCTCTCTTTCCGTAGTGTGGTCCATCTAATATATTGCTCCTCATAGTTGTCAACAGGGTAATACTGTTCCTTTATTGCGTCCACAAAAAAATCCCAAGTGGGGTCGACACCATATATTCCAAACTCTTATGTGGAACTTTTCTCCCAGTAAGTTTCCCACCAATGTTTGACATGGGGGAGATCTTTAAGGAGTGTGAAGGTGATATTTTGCCTGTCGAAAAAATGGTGAATAGAGAAATAACCTTCTAACATATTTAACCATTTGTCTAGGGAATCTGCATCTATCTAACCTTCAAATACGGGAATATCAAAATTAACCTGTACCTTCAAAGGAGAGGTGCTTCCAAAGTGGATGTTTGATGAATATGTGACTTTTTCTATTGACAGACGTTGAAGGATGTGAGAAAAAATCTCCATCATTTTGTCCCTCTGTCGCGTGAGATATTTCTCAAGAAATAGATTGATAGAATCATCTGCTCCATCATTTTTCTTTTCTTCTACCATGGAAGGTTTCTTGGGCGTGCGAGAGTGATTTTCATCAAGAGAGACAAGGTCGAGACCCAACTTTATATACTCGGTCCTCGTCGGGGACATGCACTGAAAAAAAATGATCAAGAGAAACCTTCTTTGATACCACTGATCCAGATTATTTTCGGCACGAAATGAGAGAGGAGATATAATAAAGAGTTGTACAGAGATATTGAAGATATACAATAATATAACAAAAATGTATCAGAGATGTAACTATAAACATAGAGATACATTAATACACAATTTTCTATTAATGAGCGAAAATGTACAAAGACTGTAAAAATACAGAGTGAAAGACTCGCTAGAATGGTGGCAGCTTATCTCTGACAAGAGATGTGATGGATGCACTCATTCGTAAGAAGATGGTTTTACAATGAGGATCCAAAGACATTTTTATCATAAATAAAATGCAAAACCCTAACCCCAAAAGATGAAAATCCAATAGTTTTGTGGACCCCGTCTTGGGTAGTTTGGTGTATCAACTTTCCGGGGGCATAACCTTGGCATACAATATTTGTTTGGGGTGCACGATAGATCATTGGAAAGGTATCATAGAGGATATTTATTTTGGGGGCTCAATCAAATACTTCAACTATATCCTGAAAAACCTTCATTTAGGCCCTCAAAATGGCCTCGAAAGTTTAAAAACTGCTAAAACTAGTAAATTACCAAAATTGCCAGAAAACTGTTTTGAGCCAGTTAGAAAAGGTGAGTGGCCACCAATATCCACCTGGATCATATTATGTTCTCTTTTTGAGGAAAATCCTATAACTTTCCAACCATTTTGATAACTCTTTCTTATTCAACCTCCAAAAAATTCCCTTAATCGAAAATTCCAGGTCCCAACAACAAAACCATTTGTTGGCGCTGCACCTGGTTTGTAAGACCCTAGGTTCGATTTATCTATGACCAAAAAAAATCACCAGATAATGGCCCTTTTGGAATCACCTAATTGTGGAGATGAAGTCTCACCCAAGGTATCTATTGGGACTGCAAGAACCAGGTTTCTGTAGTAGTGAGGGAATGGGAGGTGACCATTCTGTTCATTCTTCTTTATTATTTGCGTGCACATAATTCTATCCTTGTTCCTTATTAAATACTTAGTGATTTCAGATTCATACTATCATTAGATTCTAGTTTACCACATAACCTATTACTGTAAAATTCATGATTATTGCGCAATGATTATGCACAACACAGATTTAATCTAATAAGCATAAAATGGAATCCATGAACATTCATATAACGTACATGTAGCACAAGATTTAACATGGTTCACCCAACTATGGGATACGTCCACAATGATTGGCTTATTTATTATGAGTTTGTCAATTTCTTCTATCTTGCGCACTATGCTGACAAAGATATGTCACGATTATCTTTCTTACCTCCTAGCCTAGATGCTCTATAGTGAAAACCTCCCTCTCTTTGCAGTATCTCTTACATTCAAACATTGATTCCTCTCTTTTACAGACTAGAACATACAATCAGGAACAAAAAAAATCCAACTAGAGAACCCCTATTGTACCAACCCGTTACATATTTATAAATACAATCTAGAGCATAAAACACTACTTGGTTCTTCCTAAAACCCTATTACATTGCATGAAAACTCCAGTTAACTGGTTGTTCGACTGCTTTCACTTGATTTTCTGTATACATGTTGCTTTTTCACTTTGATTGCTTGTTATTTCCTACTTTTTCATATCCTTCCATCTTTAGCATGTCCAGTTGTCATCCCTCCTTTTCACCCGCTTTCTTTTTATGCTGCATTTTAAATTTCTTTTTATTATGTAACATTTTCTTGGAAATTATGCTCTTTTCCTTGGTGGTTGACATTGTGCCCTAATAAGTGGTCACCCTTAAGGGTAGGTTTTCTACTTAGAGGTCATATTGATAGTTCATCATACCATTCTCGACTATACTTTCCACTTTCCACACTTCATATCCTCATCTCCTTATATTTTGGGATTTTTGGGTGTACTGACCCAAGAAAGGATTGTCCCTCATTTCATGGCAAGTAGGGGATAAAGGCCCATAGTCTTGTAGCTAGAAAAATATAAAATCCAATCATGGAACTTCTATATGCTTTCCCAGGGATCATGAGGACAATTAAATGTCTCTCATAAGAAACTGATGGGACCCGTAAAAATAACTAATACAAAATTCAAACCAAGGAGGGACATGTGTGGGAAATATTTTTCATGCTAATGTAGAATCCCCACACATTGTATTCGACTTGGGGAAGCATGATGTGACTAGGATAGAGTCAAGGTGGGAACTATTTTTCATGCTTAGGTAGAAGCCCCACCTTGGATTCAACCCAGAATCATCTCAAAAGAACAAAAGGAAATAAATGGGTTTGGAAAAAGGATGCATTGAAAACGAAGGTGCAACACACCCTCTACAAAGGCACTCATAAATGAGACACTATGATCCCTTGTATTTCATGAACCCCATTCCCAAAAGTATTACCCCCATTCATGTCAGTTCATCCACATGACCTAGAGAGGGGTCCACCTGGAAACGTGAGGTACAATTCACCCAATAGGTCACTTTGTCAACCCTCCCATACCTAAACTTGGAAAATTGCATAGGGTCTTGGAGCACATGTTTATTTTGATGAGGTGGTTTTTGATGTACATGCTTAGATGGTTCTTTTATTGACTTGATTTAATTATGATGACACATTTGACTTGATATCCTTGTATGGTGTATTCATTGTCTTTGTAGGACTTAGTTGGTGGACAATTTTGGAAGAAAAAGCCTATATTGGGATTCCTTGGGGCTTGAAGCCCACATGTTCGATACCATGGCCCGTGCACTGGATGATGATGCTAGCATTTGGAGGCCTAAGAAGACACCATGAAGGACATAACCCAACCCTTTTCTATCCCAACGATTTTCTCTTGAGGACAAAACGTCACATTTGAGGAGCTTGACATCACCCTAGGGTTAGGGTTGTGGTGGTGGCATTGTTGATGATTGACACCTGGCGCTTTTTAATGGGAGAAGGATTGAATTGGAGGAGAGATACCTAGCTCATGATAAGGATACCCTAGAAGAACCAACGACCTCCATCCTCAACTTCAACGACTTGCAAAAAGTTTCAAAACATCACCCTAGAAGAGGGATGATGTCACACTAGGGTTTCTTATATACATTTTTAAAGTTAAATTTGAATTTTGTAATGTAAAGGGGAAAAGTAAGGGTTGTTGACCCCTTACTTTGTGGTTTACCCTAAAATTAAGTGAACAAACACTTTTAGTAATATTTATATAAATAAAGATCACTTCTATTTCATTTTATCATAACTCTCCCATCTTAGAGAGGATCCTTGGTTGAAATTTGCACCCATTTTGGGAGATTTTCTCCATCCCTCTTTTCTAATTTCTCATGTGATGGTTTGTCTTGGATATTATATGTACAATTAAGGTGCTATCTTTATTAGAGACTATTTATTTCTTTTATAGTGGATTTTATTGGTTAAAAGGAGTTTCTCTTGTTAATGCTTGGACTAGGTAAAGAATATCTCTTTTTATTTCTTGTTTTCTTGGTTACAAGGTTAATTTGAAACATTTTGGTGAGTATAAAGGCATACAAACCCACTAAGCCCATCATAATTTTCTTGGAATAATTTGTTTCACAAAGGAATACTAGGAGGAGTAAAAGGGTTTACACCCTCCTAGGGTTTTCCTTAGATATTTTTGATTTCCTTGGAGAGTAAAAAGGGCATACACCCTCAAGGAAGTATAAAAACTATCTCTTTAATTTTTAAAGACTCCATAACCCAATAGTTAAAGGCACTAATCTCTTGCATTGGAGAAATAAAATAATTGCATTGGGATATGTAGAATTACGAGATATTGAAATTGCTTAAGTTGGAATCTTTTCTACATGCTAAAATATTGTCAAGGCCACTAGGTATTCTTGTTTCTTCAAGGATTTATTGTTGTTGTAATAAATTTAAGTTACAACCATTAGGGATACAACAAATCACTTCATACTTTCTAAATTTTCTCATGTTCTAACCGTTAAATTTTTCTAGAAAGCTGCCCAGTTAATCTACTAGTTATTGTGAATCTTTTGGGTGGTTTACTTGCAAGTTTAGGTTGTTGGAATTTTCCATAGTAACACTTGTTTTCTACCTCCATAAGGATGAAAAAATATCTCTTCAATACTTACATCAAACAACCTGTAAATGTTTCTAAAGTCTTGTCCTATCATACTTGAGTTTCACTAGTAATTGCTAGTTAGTCTCTTGCATATTTAATTGGCCTTTTAGTGACTTGTTTAACAACTATTCCATTTATTTCATTGTTGATTTATATCATTATATATTTATGATAATTAGGACAAAAATATTCACTTTATTGTCCATTAGATTGTTTGTCTTGTATCTCATCTTTTCTTGTGTCTCGGGCATGTATAATCATCTTTTGCAGGTACTAGAGCTCTTGGAAACCATTGATCACTTCCGAGACTCCTTTCTAAGCCATATTCCACTTAGTAACTTGAACTATAGGGGCATCACTTCCATAGTCTCACTTTCCATCTCATTTCCCCCTAGAGTCACTCAAGATTCCCCCCCTGTGTTGGATTCTTCCTTCACTAAAGCGAGGGGAGGGTTTATTTGAGGAGAAAGTGGGTAAACTCTCCCACCATTCTCTCCATATTTTGGATTGGGTCAGGCTTTTCCCAACCTACAGTTTGTGTGATAAAAATGACTATTAATGACAAATGGGAGGTTTCCACATGGCAGCCTCTCATTGGCATAACCCTGCCACATGTCAACCAATGATTAGTCCACTTGGCCATACAGATACCAAATCACCTGCCCAGTCTATTGCACGGTCGTGCCATGTTTCACCATTGTTGTGGTGACACGTGTCACCCTTTTGACCCTATTGAATTTGACCTTTGAATTTTTCCCTAGTTTGACTCAAACTTTGACTGGCCATAAATTTTGCATATGAACTCCGTTTGAGGCGATTCTTGCGCCATTAGAAAGATATCTCCAAGTTCTATGAATTGATGGAATTTTCAGGGGAATTTTGGATGATTTAATTTTAATAATTTATGAACCATTTTGGACCTCTTTGGATGTTCTTAATCCTCTTGGACCTTTGTGAGAATTCCTAGATATTCGTGGATCATTGCTCCCCAATTGGAAGCCTTTTGGACCACCAAAAGATTTGATTACTCAACAAATAGATGAGGGTAGATTTCCCTCAACCTTCCAATATCCATCCATTTTTCTTTATTTGGTTTTACTCCCTTAAGACCAACTCTAAGATATTCCACATCACCTCGCTATGAAGTCATGATTCTTCTGTCGAGAATAACATATTCTTGTAGCTTGTCCAAATATTTTGGAGAAAAATCATCAACTGCTGGAACTTGAATAATTTCATATTCATCTATAATCATAGGAGGCTTATAAAGCTTCAAATTCTCAACATTTACCACTTAATACATTTGCATGTAGGCTGGTAGATCTAAACGACCATATCATATTTACCTTAGCTTTTTACATTCACCCTTCATTATATCCTTGCTGATATGTAACCATACTTGATCACCGACTTCAAATTGATGACAAACTTGATGTTTATCATGCCTCACCTTATATTTGGCTTGAATTTTCTCCAATTGTCCTTGTACTACTTGATGCACCTGTTGAATCTTTCAAATGAACCTGTGAGATTTATTTGTATCATCCTGTCCATATTCTTTACCTACTTCTCCAAAAGAAAATTCCATAGGTGATTTAGGAAAGTACCACAAACATACTTCAAAAGGAGTTTTTTGAGTAAAATAATTTATGGAATGATTATATGCATGTTGTACATAAGGTAACTATTCATCCCATAACTTGTGATGATTGTTGTAGTATCCTCAAAGTATATGTAGCATTGTTCTATTTACCACCTATGTATGTCCATCTGCCTGCAGATGAAAACATGTGCTCTTATTTAGCTTAGTGTCCATGAGCTCCCATTAATGAGACCAAAACATTCCAAAAAAGTGAGAGTCTTGATATGATATAATAGATGTAGGAAGTCTAAAATGAACCCATACATTAGCAAAGAACATATGTGTTGTCTATTAAGATATGACATGTTTCGTGCATGACATCAAAATGCACATCTTGTTGAATCTATCCACGACGACATTTAGATAATCATGACTTGTCCTGGACATCGACAAACCTCCTACAAAATCCATGGAGATAATTTCCCATGAATGAGAAGGTACTGGAAGTGGTTTATATAACCCCAAATTTCTGTTGCTAGGCTTACTTATGGCACACATAACACACCCTTCTATATACTTGGAAACAATTTCATTCATTTGAGGTGAATAACAATATCTATGTAATTGTGTTACCGTCTTACCAACCCTAGAATGACCAGAAATGAGATATGTATGAGCTTCTCTTATTATATTTACTCTTTCATCTCTGGGTATACAAAGCTTTCCAAGATGATATTACAAATTTTTATGCATATAGTAATTTGACTGTTGATTTCCATGAGTTAATGCATCATATACCTCTTTAAAATCTTCATCCTTAGCATATTTTTCTGCATAGATTTCATGAGCTAAAGGATTATACCTGAGTATTGTGGATGAATTAATCACTAGCCTTGACAACGTATATGCAACCTTGTTATGAATACATTTCTTATATTTGATTAAAAAATTAAACTGTTGTAAGAAACCCATCCACCTAAAGTGTCGTGACTTTTGTAGCTTTGTATGTGACTATAAATACTATAAGGGTTGATCATCCATATGAATTATAGTTTCCTTTCCCATTAAGTAATGCTTCCATTTCTTTACACTTTGTACCAACTCATACAATTCCTTATCATACGTTGGATAGTTAATCACAAACTGAGTGAAAGTATCATAATGATAACATATAGGTTTACCTCATTGCATCAAGACTGCTCCCATGGAATATCCAATTGCATCGGTTTGAATTTCAAATGGTTGTTGTAGATTTGGCAAAGCCAAAAATGGTGTGGTGCTTATCTTTTCCTTCAATTCCTTGAAGGATTTATGTTGCTTTCCTCCCCATTGAAAACATTTTTAATACTTTTTAGTGCATGTAGAGGAGCTTCTATGTATGAGAAATTAGCAATGAATTTCCTCCAGTACTGTACTGTTCCTAAGAAGCTCCTAAATTTGGTGGCAGTAATCGGCTTTGGCCATTTCACAATGACTTCTACTTTTGTGGGATCGATCTTTAGCTGACCATTCCCTACAATGTAACCCAAATAAACCAGATAAGTTTTTCCAAATTCATGTTTAGATAACTTGATATACAACTTCTCCTTCTTCAAGAGTTCAAAGATTTTCTTGACATGCTTTATTTGATCTTCCCAGCTTCAACTAAAGATCAATATATCATATAAAAAAAAGATAAAAAAAATCATATATGTAGGGTCTAAACACATCATTCATTACCCTCATAAATTTTGTTGGTGCATTACATAACCCAAATGACATAACTAACCATTTGAAAAATCCTTGATTGTTATTGAAAGTGGTTTTCCATATGTTACATTCTGCAATTCTGATTTGATGGTAACCACTTCTCAAATCCAACTTAGTGAAATAAAAAACATTCTTTAATTGATCTAATAAGTCATAAATTTTGGGAAGAGGATAACAATTCTTTACCGTAATCTTGTTCAGGGCTCGAAAATCAATACACATCCTCCACATGCCATCTTTCTTCGGAACTAATACAACATGAGAACCACATGGAGAGGAAATTGGTCTGATGATTCCTTTATCAAGCAACTCCTAAACTTGCTTCTTAATTTCTGCATTCTCGATCACTGATGACCTATACATTCCAATATCTAGAAGAGGAGCATCTTGCTGCAAATATATTTCATGTTCAACCTCCCTCTTAGTAGGCAACCCCATAGGTTCCTAAAACAACTCATCATAATTAGAGATGGTTTTTTTCCAACTCATGTTTATGATCTATATCACAACCTGATAAATCATTTGTTATATATTCTTCTTTTTGTTTCACTATTACGAGAACAAAATATTTACTTGCACTCATGAGTATCTTCATTTTCCCTGTTCTCACTAAAGAAACATTAGTTTTGATACGATGATCTCTAACAATATAATCAACCTCATCCTTGAAAATATGATATTTATTCTCTTTGCAGTATAATATTTCCTTCCTGTCAAATAGATATGGACTACCCAGGACATGTGTGGTACTCAGTACGACTGAAGCTGAGTATTTGGTAGCATGTGCAGTAGCAGTGTGGCGTCAAGAACTTCTTTCTCAGTTATTTGGTCTCAGACTGGAGGTGACCTACATTTGGTGTGACTACTAGAGTTGCATGAAGTTGTTAGATAACCTCGTGGTCTATGACAGGTCGAAGCATATCGAGATTAGATATTACTATATCAGGGATATAGTGCAGAAGGGAGCAGTGAGGCTCCCGTTTTGTGACTACAGAGGATCAAGTTGCAGACGTGTTTTCCAAGCCGTTGTCAAGGATGAAGTTTGAGTACTTCAGGGACAAACTTGACATGGTCCTTCTTCAGAGGGAGTGTTCTCATCCAGCATGAAAAAGGGTTGGCACTGAGACAGGAGTGCACATGATCATGTACTGATGCATCGCAGGGAGTGGATGTCCTAGGGAAATGTTGTAGCTATTGAGAGCTCCCATAGACCTTGGTTGCATGGGGTGAAGTCATGTTCGCACTAAGACATGTGGAACTCATCCAACATGAAAAAGGGATAGCACTGAGTGTTCTCATCCATCATTAAAAAGGGATGGAACTAAGACAGGATTGCACATGATCAGGTACTGATGCATCGCAGGAAGTGGATGTCTTGGGGATATTTTGTAGCTATTGAGAGATACCCACAAAACTTGGTTGCATGGGGTGAATTTAGGTTGTACTATGGATATCCGAGGGCTTGCAATGAGACATGAGTGCACATGATCAGGTACTGATGCATCATAGGGAGTAGATTTACTAAGTACATGTTGCAGCTATTGAGATGTACCCACAAACCTTGTTTGCATGGGGTGAAGTCATGTTTCACTATGGATATCTGAGGATGTATAGATTCACATGATAAGGTATTGATTCATCATAGGGAGTGGATGTCCCGAGGACATGTTGTAGCTATTGATAGCTACCCACAAACCTTGGTTGCATGGGGTGAAGTCATGTTGCACTATAGATATCCGAGGATGTATAGATTCACATGATCAGGTACTGATGCATCATAGGGAGTGGATTTCCTGGGTACATGTTGTAGATATTGAGAGCTACCCACATACCTTGGTTGCATGGGGTAAAGTCATGTTGCACTATGGATATATGAGGATGTATATATTTTCATGTTCAATAGTCAATGGATGTGAGCTTGTGTGGTATCAGACTTGGAGTCTGTGTCTCATGGAAGTGACACTTGGTTGCTAGACACTTGGTACATAAGGAAGTAATGAGTCCCCAATAAGGTTCATAAGGGAGCAACGAATCTCCAATATGTAGCTACCAATGAGAAGGTTGCAGATGTGAGAAAGGTTAGGATGTCTTTGAAAAATCTATTATCCCGAGGACAAAGTTAGTACCGGGGAAAATCTCGGTGTAGTCCCTCTTCAAAGGGACTGATGGCTTCATATGTTATCAAGGGTAGTGGATGTCATGATGACATGTTTATCCATTGGAGAGCTACCCACCAACCCTAGATGCATGTTGAAGAGAAGAGGGTACAAATGTTATTGTGGGGTATTGGATGTCATGCATAAGATATCCATGTTTTCTACGAGAAACTAGATAGTATCATGATGACATGTTATAGTTGATGGAGGGAAACTTCCACAGGCTTTGGATGCATTGGATGTGAAGTCACATAGGTGAATGTGATGAGTTACATATGCATTGCATGGTAGTTGATGTCCTGGGGACATGTTGAAGTTATTTGAGAACTACAGGCCTTATGGATGCATGGTGTGAAGTCACAAGGGTGCACATGATGAAGTACATATGCATTGCTACAAGGTAATGGGCCGTCATGGTGACATGTTGAAGCTATTTGAGAGCTACCACAAGTAATATTCAAATGAAATATTCATAGGTAATCTTGACATAATGTAGAATGTATCCCTTGCTAAAGAGGGAGTGTTGATGTTTGGGCATCATCATAAATACATTCTACTAGATTGATAATTAACAATGAATTTATTAATTATTAAGCAGTACTAATAATTATAATATTATTGTTGTAATAATATATTTATGATATAAAGTATATATATATATATATATATATATATATATATATATATATATATATATATATATATATATATATATATATATATGTAATATATATATATATATATAACTCTATACTCTCATATATTTATTACCCAAGGGGACACATCTCTTCATGGATGGTCACCATGGACCAAGGGACACATCTCTTCATGGATGGTCACCATGGTCACCATATGTTCTTTATATATAGAACACTCATCATTGTAATAGAAGATTCATTCATTCACATACAATATCATCTCTTATGAAAAATAAACAACCCTTAATAGCCTCTAGATGTGTAGCTTGTACTAACACTTTATCAATGTTAGTAGGGTTAAACATTAAAATAGTGTGATGAAGATATGAGTGCATGACACCCATATACTTTAGAAGACTTTCATGGGTATACAACAAAATCCCTAGGGATAATGTCTTCTTTTTGAATTCCTGTGTGTATGCCTGAATATTCTAGCCTTTACCTTGCCTTAGGTGTTGTCATTCTATCATTGTTGTTTGCATATAAGACAATGGATAGAGATAGAATTGTTTTCTTATAGCCCTAGTAAACTTATCCCAAGAAGAGATGAATTTACCCTTTTGAACAAGATAAAATTGCATCTTACTCTCCCACCATATTAAGGTTGTTCCACTTAGTTGAAGAGCATCTAACCGTATCCTTGTAGCTTCGTCCATGATATTTTGAACCCTGCAATACACCTCTATTTTCTTGATCCAGTTGTCTAATTTCTCGACATTCAATTCTCCATCATAGGTCGAAAATTCGAACTTGACATACAACATTAATAAAGGAATATTATGATCAGACTTATTAGAGGACATCTTTCAACGAGAAGAATGTTCACTTTCTTTAGAAGAAGACGATGATGAGGATGGTGAAGGGGGCTCTAAAGGTCCACCACCTTCACCTGCTCCTTCTCCTTTCACCGAAGATTCTCCACTTACAAGATTTTGAATTATTTGTTGAAAATCATCTATTATCTCTCTCATCGAGTGAAGTGTATCCATCATTTCTTCTGGACTCATGGGAGGATCTTCTCCTTCCTTTCCTTCAGAAGCCATCTTATTCTTACGACGTCTTATTTCAATTTCAAACTTATAAATTGCACTCTCTCCTTTACCAAGTTTGAGTTTGGATCTTGTAAGCATTCACCTGCAAACACTTTTTAAACCTCTCTCTCATACCAACATGATCTGAAAAATTCTTAGATGTTGATTAATTTAAATACATATAAACATCTACTTGATCTTCGAAATGATAATGATCTCTTGACTGTTTACAATTTACATGTGAAATACTTATCTAACAATATATACTTTAATGACAAATAACTTGCAAATAACTGAGCACAAAATGAACAAATATGAAGAAATCACATACACAAGTTTGATAACGAAGTTCACCTAATTTGGGCTATGAATTTGGGTCCACTTCCAATAGAGAACTCTTTATTAATCCTCAAATGTTTTTGTTTTACAATGCCCTTTTTACATGTGTCTCAAATGTAGAAACAAAATGCATCGCTGGATTCCTTGAGAAAAATTGTGAAAAATGAGTATAAATTTCTTAAAATTCCTTCAAGGGATCTATCGGCATGCTTTACGATGTAGCCTCAAATTCCTTGTACCCTCGGGCATGCACTTTGGGACATAACTTTGCAAAACAATTATGAGTCTATGTGTACAATTCTCAATCTGCATACCCATTAAATAGGGTGTGCCCCTTAACCACCAATCTGTGACTATTGGATGGAATTAAATATAAATAAGGTGGCTTGTTATAACAAATTCCATATTTGGCATGTTGGTTAGCGGCGGTATATTAAATCGTTGGCATAGTTGGCGGGTTGGGGTTCCATTCCCACCAACCACAAGTTGCTATAACTATATATATATATATATAGCCTCAAATTTCTTAAAATTCCTTCAAGGGATCTATCATCATGCTTTACGATGTAGCCTCAAATTCCTTGTACCCTCGGGCATGCACTTCGGGACATAACTTTGCAAAACAATTATGAGTCTATGTGTACAATTCTCAATCTGCATGCCCATTAAATAGGGTGTGCCCCTTAACCACCAATCTGCGACTATTGGATGGAATTAAATATAAATAAGGTGGTTTGTTATAACAAATTCCATATTTGGCATGTTGGTTAGCGGCGGTATATTAAATCGTTGGCATAGTTGGCGGGTTGGGGTTACATTCCCACCAACCACAAGTTGCTATAACTATATATATATATATATATAGCCCAAATTTTGGTGGTATATTGTTCCAACCACCCGCGAATATAGGCACATGGTTATATTACAAGTCATATGTATCAAGGAATATGGGTTGAGGGCTTAGGCCCTCGACCCTTTTTTCCACCAATTAAACCTTTATCCAAACTTAAATATAATAGCCAACATGTATGGTTAAGTAACACCGGTCTAGCATGATGGTAATGGAGGGTTTGTCAAGGTTTATGGAGGTCGCAGGTTCGACCCCCTTCGAATCCATAATTTTACATAACTATGATTATTAATGGCCAATGGGAGGTCACCATATGGTAGCCTCTCATTGGTCTAACCCTGCCACATGTAAACCGACAATTATGCCACTTGGCCATACAAACGCTAAATCACCTACCTAGTCTGTTTCACAGTCATGCCATGTGTCACCCTTTCCGTGGTGACACACGTCACCCTTTTTACCATGTTGAATTTGAACTTTGACTTTTTCCCTAGTTTGACTCAAACTTTGAATGGCCATAAATTTTGCATATGAACTCCATTTGAGGCGATTTTTGTGTCATTGAAAAGATATTGCTGAGCTCTACATATTGTCCACATTTTCAAGGGAATTTGGTATGACTTAGTTTTGAGAATTTATGAACCATTTTGGACTTCTATGGATGTTCTGGATCCTCTTGGACCTCTATGTGCATTCCTAGATCTTCCTGGATCACCTCTAGTCCATAATTTGGCATTATCCACTATGAAAGAGAACACCTATTACCAATCAAGATATGACAATGTCCGATAGATAGGATTTTAGTTCTCTAGAAATGAAACCTCTATGTTTCGATGTAAAATACTAAGGGAAATTATCTAGATTCCTATCCCCAGAGTCCTAAATTAACTGCAAAATTATTTTTGTTACCCAAGGGGGATTAAGTGTGTGTTAAATTAAGGGTTAATTTAAGGTTGAGCTTGACTTCATGAACAAAGAATAATTACTAGGGTGTGGTTTGTGTGCATGTGGTGTGATCAATTAAAAATGAATAATTCTTGTAAATAAATAACACTCAATTACAATGAAAATGAAATCCAACTAATTATGCAAGCAAGTAATCAAATAAAAGTACTAAAAAATGATCTCTCCTTTTATCTAGATTGCTTTTTAAAATTGAAATAACTTGAAAAATATTCACATCTCAGAACCAGAGATAAAAATTCCATATTTGGCATGTTGGTTAGCGACAATATATTAAATGGTTGGCATAGTTGGTGGGTTGGGGTTCCATTCTCACCGAACGCAAGTTTCTTTTTGTTATAACTATATATATAATATATATAGCCCAAATTTTGGTGGTATATCGTGTTAATATTATGGTAGCTGCAGGAGGTATTTACCCCCATGTGTGAACCTGACGAGAATAGAAGACTCCGGGAAGTAAGAGAAACCCCAATGAATTGGCTAATAACCCTAGAAGCCTTGTCGGCTCAAGAAGATAATTTATATTAGGCTATTAGCCTCCAAGAGAAGAAGTCGACCAAAATTAATAATAATATACTGAACATACACATACCCAGAAGGAGAAGTCATCCCCAACAAACTAGCAGGATTACTATAAATACAGGGCGCCAATTCTCATTTGACAGCATCTCAGAATTGCAGTTTCCCAGTTGGTGCGCACTGCAGTTGTAGTCTGGTGCGTAGGTTTGGAGGAGGGTTGCAGGTGCAGCTGCAACAACAACTAGTTTTAGTATTGGCTTGGATATCTCTTGGCTAGGGTTTGGAACATCTGATCAGTCTTTTGTGATGCGCTATCCTTGGGGATTGATGCGCTACTCTTTGTTTGGCTATCTAGCCTAGGGTTTTCTTTCGGAGGAATTCTCAGGTCAATGTTAAGGTGCTCGGAGGGAGGCTTTGGCCTGTGGTTGGGTGACAAGGGTATCGTCAATGGTAAAACGAGCACAACATATTCTATATTCTAACAGGTTATGGGCACACAACCCCTTCAGTCAGCCTAAAACGCTGGAAGGAAACATAGCCGCTAGATATTGAGATGATTGAGGAACTGCCACTAGGGTTACTAGCAGGAGTAGCTTCCAAAAGCACTGCAGCTAGGGTTACCAGCAAAAGCAGTTGCAGAAACCCTAAACCTCTTGTCGAGGCACCTTAAGTGATGATATTGACCTAATATCTGGGTATATCAGTGCACCCTAGCCCAACACATCTCCTGGTACTCTTAGAAGGCCAAGACGTGAAGTTTGGATTTCTGGTCAAATCTAGGGTTTGACCAAGTCAAGCAAGCCATGACGAACTCTATGAAGTCTGAGAACAAGTTAGATGGAGCTTCTAACTTCAAAGTGTGGAAAACAAGGATTGACCTCATCCTTGCCAAGAATAAAGTACTGGATATTGTGAAAGGAAAGATCGTGAAGCCAAAGTTTAAAGAAGGAGAAGAGAAGG
>SNQJ01S0058474.1:45796-57099 GCA_010110895.2 Picea sitchensis | reverse complement strand
GTCCCCCCTCTGCTTTGGTATAGTAGGTGGTACCATAGAGGCCATAATCTTTTAGACTTCCTACAGAAGGTGACATCACAGGGAAGGTGGTGTTGTACCTAGGATAGACATTGGCTAGACTCACTCAGACTCCTTGGAGGGTTGCCCACTTCTCGGTGAGGTAACTTGCACTAGGGAATTAGTTCATTAAGTAGGTTGTCAACGTAACTTTCCCACCCATCGAAACTCAGCCCCTTTGTGCATCGATGTTGTGATGTTGGATTCCATCACCAACTAGCGCTTCTTTGTGAGAAGGTTTGTTTGCATGCTTGACTCCTAGATTAATTAGCGTGTGTTGTTTTTTCTCCTTTGTTGGCCTTAGGATTGAGTTTGTGTCTAATGGAATCAATTTCGGGTTAATTCCTCATTTTATCAATACAAAATATGGATACAATTAAAATAAAAGGTAATAAAGAGGTTACAAATAGCTCATACCTAACTTACATCTTATAATTCTCCAACATTGTTCTTTACACTTAGTGAAATAAACAACAAATGGAATTTTTTACACAAGGTCAATGGAGAATGTTATTCTTATCTTATTATTATCTCCATAACTAACTTATTCTTCAACTTGGATTGAACAAAACTAATATTTGTATAGTTCTAATCTTGGCTTGAACAAAACTAATATTTGTATAGTTCTACTCTTGTATCGAACAAAAGTAATATTTGTATAGTTATACTCTTGGCTTTCCTTAGACATATTTCCAACTAAAGCACCCAAGATTTGCAACACACCAACTGATGGTTGGATTTCTTACTCCATAGCATTGACCCTCATCTTCAATGTACTTTTCTTATAATAATTATAATTTTCACAAATCCAACAAACAACAACCTTACTACTATTTTTTTCTTAGATCCATATGATAAATTTATCATGTCCTTAGTGTTATCATATTAATATGTCCTTAATATTTCCAAAATAAAGAGGGGTATCACATTAAATTAGGTGGTTGACCACTAATATTGGTAATTGCACCCTAGTCTAATTGTGCATCCAAAACTAAAGATATAAATTTTTTATTTAGAACTCTAAATATGATGATGGATTACTAACTAACAACACGTGCACATGCAACTGAAGGTACAACCAAACAGGTACCTGTCAGATATTTCTTCGTCGAGTGAGGAAAGATTAGGATGAATAGAGGCCAGAAATGCGACTGCATCTAGTAGATATGATAAGCAAACAAGGACCAAAGGTGAAAAACTCATAATAAAATTTTGTAGACGCATGGAATTTTTTATTGCCGAAGGAGGACCATTCTCTTATGATGATGAGAGCATACGAGACATAGATGTTCCACTCAGGTATAAGCATCTGGTCAAAAAGAGGGTACCTAAGGAACTACCTCATATAGATGTTGACTCCATTGTCAACAATAAGACATATCGCATTGCACCATCCTCCCCGCATGGCTTGGGGCTATTTTCCATGGATGGAATAATTGTAAACTACAATACAGTAATTGAATTGATGGACTATGTCGAACCGTGTTACAATTATAATGATTGGATGCGGTTGGTACGGTACATGCAAAGTATGCAAAGATATGCACTCGTCGCAAATTATATACAACTAATAAACAAGGATAAAAATAATGGAGCAACTATATATATTGATGGAAGGCCTAAAGATTCCGACAATATCACAGGGCTTATAAACAACAGACGACCCAGGACAACAAACAAACAATCGAATTGCATATATGAGGGACGTGAAGAGAATTGGGTACTCTTGTACACAATAAAAAATATAGCTCCGTAGGAAGAGTTATTAGTGGATTACCGGTTGAATCGAATAGAAACATTGACTAATAGTGTGCAGGTTCTTATGCAACACCTCTTTAAGAAACCTCTACTTATTGCATTATATTTTTTTATTATCTTTAACATTGTTTTTTTGTTATCATTAGTAATTTTTGTAAATATTTGGGGGTTCTAATTATATTATAATGTGGCAGGATGATCGTGGAAAAGGGCCATCTGCAGAACATGTAAATGATTATCAATTTCCACTTTCATTTTACGTTGTTTTTATTATTTGCTTATATAATTTTATTGAAATAACATTGTTTTTGTTGAAATTATATGTAGTCCACAAGCCATGTGGATCATGATTCCACTGATGAGGAGGGGTTTTATTCATGTGTTGATATGATTCTCTTATTACAAAAATATCATTAAAGATAACAAGGAACTTGTTAGCTTGTTAGATCATCGAGAACAAACTCCCAACGTCAAAGCAAAGATCAAGATCCTTATGTCACAACTTAACACATATAAGGTAATAACCATAATTTAAAGTGTTTTTTTTTAATGCACTCATATGTTCAATTATGATACTTTGTTCTTTAACTTTTACATTATCTCACGAAAAAACATTTCCTTTTTTATAAAGGAATTTTTGGAGCCTGTTCAACCCGGTGTTGGTAGTAGTGGCGCTATAGAGACGCTACAGAGTCCTAATGCGGGAGATCATACAGCTTCTAGAGCATTATTTACTTCTCCATATTCCACACCTAATTTAGATAGGAGCCATGACACGCACCACCAAGCATCCACACCACAATCAGATTCTAGAGATGGTGGCAGAGATGAGGATCATAGTGATGTGGTTGAGATGGTTTCATTTCCTGGAGCTAGACGTGTGACAAGCACGAGGACCCTTCCGTGCACATTTTTGGTCTACAATAATGGACTTCCATTAAAACAATCAAGAGTCCCAGGTAGTTTTAATTCATATTTTAATCATTTAATGTTGTCCTCATACATAAATCATCTAGATTATTAATTTTAAATTAATGATCATATCTTTTTCTGTGTAGGAAACGACATTTTTTATAAGCACCTAGAGAGAAAGACCTTGTCTATTTTTTGGGAAACCTTATGCATGAGGTGGAATTTCTAGAATTACAACCTCAAAAAGGATCTTATGAATTATCTTGAAAGCCTCTTTGGTGTAGACACGTTCAATAAAAAAGAGGTCACATCGGCAGTGGGTGAATATTTAAAATATACGTGGGATGTTTATAGACAAAGCTTGGAAGGAAATACTAGGTATGAGTGCCCCCCCTCAATTCCATAGAGGGAGTGGAAGGTGATCATTGATGATGCAAAAGAGAAGATTTTGAAAAAATCATGAGAACAAATAACTGGTACACGAAGGTAAATTATTATTTTTTGAATTCAATACTAACTTTATTTTTCTTTAGATCTAAATAAAAGTGTGTTTATATATAACATACTTGAAAATTTTGATGATAGGTTGCCTGACACTTCAAAGGAAACCAAAGCAAGTATTTCCAAACATGGCCAACACAAGCTAGGCTAAGTAGTCTACTCATGGTTACAATCATGAATCGTAAGTACCCAAACATCTTAAGAATATTATTTGTATCACCTTACAATTTTAAGGTAATTGCAACCAAAAACATTAAAAAACCATACCCTTATGCAATGTAGGGCGACGACTTCGGAACTGAAACCAGGGAGGAAGACCTCCAACTTGGTTACAAGTATGGTTATAAAGTCATGTTTGATCGTAGGAAAAGCATGGGGCAGACCCCAAGATCCAATTTGCAAGATAAGGTAAATAAAAATCAGTCCACATTAACCTTTCGTTACTTATAAAATATGTAAATGTTTGATATCATCCATAATTTAATGTCTTTCTTTGTTTTAATCAAGAGAACAACACTATCAATGAAACCATTAGTATTGGACAACAGAGCATTGATAGTTCAACACATCCATAAGATCATGGTTCTCCCCAGCAACCCCATCCTAGTGAGGTGCATCCCCAATATGTTCTTGTGACTGAGGCCCACGACGGTAAAATGTCTATATATTAATCATATACTTAATAATTTTGTACTTATAAATTTTGACGTTTCAATGGAATATAATGTCATAGATGATCCTCCTCGACCTGAAGATCAGGTGAACAGGTCGGAATCCATTCTAACGGGGCCGACTAGAGGACTAGGTAAATAATTACATTGCCGAGTTTTTTTTTTAATATTAATGAACTACTTCAATGATATTTAAAAATTGGCCATATAAATTTAATATTTTTTTATCTTTTTAGGTGATGGCCCCTCACAGCAGCATCCACACCGTGGGTAAAAGACCAGACGTACTTGATGTGAAAGGAATAAAACAACATCAATTGTTGAAGAGCACCCAGTAAACAAAGACATGGAGATGGATGAATTGCTTAAGAACTGGAAAGCACAAAAGCAAACTAAAAGAAATTCATGATGTCATGTAATAATTTTATAAGATAGTTAGATGTACATTATATATCTAAACATGTAATGATGCATATAATGCATTGACATTATGGGTACTTTTACATCTTATAATATACACAAGGCTATTTATATGGCTTGCATATATCTGTGAATGTAATTTTGTTATACACTTAATGATAATTTCAGCTTCTCTTATAAGACTTGGTATATGTTGATTCAATATTCCTTGATTCAAGACGTGAGAATGAAAGCAAGAACTAGTGCCTTGTGCTTGGGATATGGAGTCTAGGCAACAAATAGAACTTGAATATGCAATATGCAACTTCCAAAATCTCGTGACATGATATATGCAACTTTGAAAGTCTTGTGAAATGTGACATGTGGAAAGCATCTTTTTCCAAGCAATGTGAAAAATTTAAACTTGGTGCAACATGCAAAAATAAATTTTTAGGAAGATGCAATAATAAGTTTTAAGGATTAAACATGAGGGGTTGGAAATGGCCATGTCAATCATTTTATAATATTTTTTCAGAGCATTACCCTTCTTTTCATTGTGTCTCACATGACAAAGAGCATTACCATTATTTTCATTGTGTATTTTCATTGTGTCATGGACATGGTGTTGCTACTCAACATTTCCTCAAAGCCTACTTATTTATTTCTCTATGATATGTACAATGATGTTGAACCTTCCACAAATCATTGCGAGCAGAAAAATAAGCCAAGGAAAGGAACCCAAGAATTTGAATGTTAAGGTCTTGTGATTCCACAAGGTGGGATACAAAGAGGAATTGTTTCCATGCATAAACATGCTAAATACCTTGTTTGAGAATGTATATGTAACAAGTTGAACATTGAAATCATAGAGCGATGACATAATCGAACAATATGGCATTGATACTCTTCAAAGGATGTATGACTTCTCACCTCCCACAATGTCAGTAAGCCTTTGTTGGTTGAAATTGTTTAGCAAAATGCATGATGTTTATAACATTGTGAAGGCATGTTGGCTTTTAGTTAAGCCATTCCAAACTACCACAAGTAAGGTACACTTAAAAAAAAATTTGCAAATGGAACTTCAAGCCTTAGCAATTCTCTTGAACCTCTTGTATGGTAGACAAGGCACTAGATACATATGGTTAAGATGGATTTTGATTATGCATGGGGTGCTCAATCATGGGATGATATTTTATTATGTAGACTTCATCTCTAATCTTCTTTCACAATGTACTCCAAAGGATAAAACTCCCTTAGATAGTGGTGCACTTGAGTTTTACATGGCATCTTATCTTATGTATTATGTATGTGTGAGCTAAGAGTTCTCTTATTTCAATCCCACCTAGTAGCCTTCCTTTGCACTTGTACATGATTATTTACTCATAGATGTTTAGCTATTATTATGTCATTTAACCTTTTATTGTCTTTTAAAAACGCATGTTTGAAGGGTGGTCACCTCCACGATCCAAAACATATTTCTGAAAAGGTATAAATCATTTTCTTCTCTTGCATCATGAAATTTTCCTTCATTTCCTTGTATACTTAAATTCAAAATCCAAGGACAGATAATGGTGTAAACAACTATTATTCATTTAATAATTTTGTTTTTGAGATTTTTTACTGTAAGGTGGTGTGGCATATTATGTTCTCCCTTAACATTTTTGTTTTCCAATGTTCAATGTTCATAAACACCTATTCATAGGACTTGGTGATGTATAATGTTGGTTGGAGTTAGTGATTGATTCAATCAACATTGACAACAATATTGATAAATCAGATGGCATGAAAAATGTGAGTTCCACCTGCATACTTACCCTTCAAAATCCCAACTGTATTCTTATCATTCATATAAATATTATTATAATGAGATCTTACAAGCACACTAGATCAATTCAATCCATATACCATTAATAAACAAACTTGTAACTCACCCATGAGATCAAACCATAATAATAGTGTTAGAAGGAAGTTACCCTCTAGGCCTAGACATAGATTCGTATGCACATTACACCCACTAAACTCCATTCTCAAATATAATGGAACCAATTGAGCTCTAGATAAACCTCATATTCTTGTATGTGATGGACATTCTATGGAAATCACATAAAGTGTGATGAACAACATGACAATAGTTGTACTAAAAGGGTATTTTTTCATAATACACCTCATGAGAGCACCTCTTCTCTTGACATTATATAACTCATGGTAGGATTAGTATATCCTACCATATATTATAGTGACATCAACATTGTATAAATTAGTTAGAAATATGCAATTATTAGAGAGTAATGCACAACAAGTTCATATATATCCACGTCATCATGGTGATGTTATCAAGTCATTTTGTTGAGACATGGACCAATCATAGGTTGCCACATATCATTGATGATGTCATCAATTTAGAGTTAAGGAGACAAGTGATACCTTCAGGGGATGACACATGACATTCTTTCACATATGGATTAAAAATATATGTCATTCTCTTTTTCATCAAAATATATCTAAGTGTTGACTTCTAGATTTGAAGTGAAGTTTAAATGGATTTCATATAAATTTTGTGCCATTTGAGTTGATCATCCTTCACATATCATGTTTTATGATTTGGCATGGTTTTCTCCATGGGATTGACACGTCTTTTAATTGAATTTAATAAAATTTTAAGTTTCAACATACATATGGATTCGATACTTTATGTTTTGTAGATTGCATGACCTTTGGAATAGACCCACATTTATTTATGGAGGATTTAATAACACTTTAGGTCTAGAAATAACTAGGTGAATTTAAACTATTGAAACAAATAAAACATAACTTGCATATGTCATTGCTAAAAAACCATATTGAAAATTGGTCTCATTCACTTAGTTTCCTTCCATAAACATATATCCTATATTCTACCATCTGTTATTTGCTTGCCTCTAGACCAAATAACTCTTGTTTTGTCAGCTCAACAAGAAAACAACCTTGAAGTTGAATGAGACTATTTTAGTGCACAATGAATTTCATATGGTTAATGATTTTATTTGAATATCTCACTACAACCAACGATTGAGCACATGAACCTTTAGAAATTTTCAATCCTTTCCAAAGTGCATAAGCTTTTTCTTGGTTGTTGGAAAAAACACCAAGTCCCCATGCAAAAAAAGTTTCAATTGTTCCTCCAGGGTCCATGATGACACCCCCTTCCCTTCCCATCCCAGCCACCCCATATTTTTTACCAACTTACTCACATACCAATGGTGGGCCTTTTTTCCCTCGCATTTCCCCATGATGATCTATGGAGTATGAAGAAGCAATTCCAAATTTTTGTGGGTTGATTTTGATGGAAAAATAATTGAAGAGGTATGGGCTTATGAAATGGTTATCAAGAATTTAAGGACTCCATCAGTCCTCCTAAGCTACATGCTCCATTAGTTCCACTCCACTTACTAAGCCACATGCTCCATTGGTTCCACTCCAGTTACATGAACACTATCGCAACCAAGGCATCCCCAAGTCAAATACATGCCTCCATGAAAGAATACAAGCTACCCTATGTTATATAGGGCTCAATTAAATACTCTATAATTTCAATGATTCTTTTCCAATGCAGGGCATCCTCCCAATAAAGAAACCAATACAAATTTGGCCAACATAAATAATGTCCCAATTTATCTAATTATCTCCAACACTCCAAGGAGAAATGTAATGCAAGCATTCAACTAAGGTTAATCAACCACTAATTAAATCACTTCCAATGTGCAAATACATCTCAAACCATCCAAGGGATAATCATACACCATGTACCCCAAATCTCATGAAGCACCCCCAAACATGGTGTAAACACTTTCAGAGTAACCTTGAAAGCTAACAAAACCCCTATGACTTTGTTGAACTTGTTAGATAGTTTTTATAAATTGATAATGAGAATGACTATAACACAACCCCTATGACTTTGTGGAACTTGTTGTGATTTTTAAACCTGTGAAGTAAAGCAATGCATATATATTCTTAAGCAAAACATAATTTAATCAATGGCTCATACACATAGTACACAAATATTTTATACCGGAAACCCTCAACCGGGAAAACCTTTCTTATATTCATTATATTGAATTTCACCATTCACCATACAATATATACAATTTGTTTAGGTATTCCGTAGATACCAAAACCCTAATCCCTTAATCTTGGATTAATTTAGAAAACCGCTAAAAATAGCAAAAATCGCCCAAAAACAATTTTTGGGGCGCTACGCGTAACCAAGGGGGGAATACCTGCCCCCCCTTGGAACCCCCCTAAGAAAGTGCCCAATGCACATGACACAAATGACACTACTAGAGGGATCGTCAAATGCAATTGTCGAATCTGACACCCCCCCACACACACATGCAAAGAATATAACACATACCCAAAATTCTCCCACTTGTTGATTTCTTTGCATCCAGGGGTCCAGAGGATTATATAGTCAATAATACAGGGCAACAATGCCCATTGTTACTCTACACCAGGAGGAATTTTCTGTTCTCACAGACTTTGTCAATGAATCTGTAACATTCTTCAAAGTGTCAACCTTTTCCAGCAACACCTTCTTTTCTTCAACCATGTCTCTCACAAAGTGATCCTGAACATCAATATGCTTTGTCTTCGAATGATAAGATGGGTTCATTTCCAAGAATATTGCACTCTGACTATCACAATATAATCTCACTACTTGTTGTACCAACCCAATACCTGAACACAATCTTTGTAACCATACTGCTTCCTTGCTTACATGAGTGGTTGCCATGTATTCATCTTTTGTAGTTGAGAGTGCCACTACAACCTGTCTTTTGCTCATCCAAATAGGTTAAACACATACCCACTTGTAGATCTTATGCGATCCAGATCTCTAGCCCAGACTGCATCAATAAAGCCATGTATGTCCACCACTCTGTCCAATCCTAGTCTTCCTTGGTAGCACAATTCATAACTGGTAGTGCCATGAAGATACCTGAAGACCCTATTTACTAATGTCCAATGCTCCTTCCCTGGTTTTGACATATACCTGCTCAAAAATCCCACTACATGTGCAATTTCCAGTCTAGTACAAACCATTGCATACATCAAACTTCCAACTGCACTGGCATACAGAACATGGGACATGTCCTCTTCTTCTTCTTGTGTCTTGGGACATTGATCTGCATATAAATTTACACCTATAGGAATAGGAAACTTGACCGGTTTACTTCCATGCATATTAAACCTCTGCAATATCGTCTCAACATATTTTCTCTGATTCAACCAGAGTTTCTTGTTTACACGATCTCCTTTAATATTCATTCCCAGAATGAAGTTAGCAACACCGATATCCTTCATGTCAAATTTGGAGGATAGCTACGATTTCGCCTCCTTGATAACATCCATGTTATTTCCTACCAACAACATGTCATCAAAATACAACACTACATAAATGAAGTGATTACCAACCTGCTTGGAATATACACAGTGATCATCCCTACTTCTCACAAATCCCAATCCAAGGATGTATGTATCAAAATTTTGGTACCACGTCCTAGGTGATTTCTTCAGACCATATAGTGACTTCTTTATCTTACATACCAACTCTTTCTTTCCCTTCACTACAAATCCTTCTGGCTGCTTCATGTAGATTTCTTCTTCTAGGTCCCCATGTAGGAATGATGTCTTCACATCCATCTATTCCACTTCAAGATCAAAATAAACAACAATAGATAAGAGAAATCTAATAGAAGTTAACTTAGCAACAAGAGAAAAAATATCACCAAAGTCAATTCCCTCTACCTGGGAATAACCTTTTGCTACTAGCCGAGCTTTGTATTTCTCCACTTTTCCTTCTGCATTAAACTTCTTCTTAAACAACCATTTTCTGCCAACAAATTTTCTTCCAGATGGCAACTCAACTATATCCCATGCCTCATTCTTATCCAAGGCATCCATTTCTTCAACCATGGCCTTCTTCCATAGTTTACTATCCTTTGAATTCACTACTTCCCTAACAGTTCTAGGATCATCATCAGTAATAGATAAATCAAAATTGGAACGAAAATCAAGTGGACTATACCTTTCTAGTTTCCTTATTTCTCTCATTGATCTCCTCAATACTGGGGTATGAGGTTCTTCTTCTTCTGTTGTTGCTTCATCTTCTTCAAATGATTCATATTTTGCATCATCTAACTCTAGATCTATTTTCTCAAGTTCTTCTGGCCTTGGTAGTAATTCCTGTTTGGAAACATCTTTTACCTCTCTGAAAACAACATCTCGACTGTAAATAGTCTTCTTGGTTTCTGGGTTCCAAATCTTATAACCTTTCACACCATCTTTATAACCAATAAAGATACACTTTTCAACCTTTTTATCCAGCTTACTCCTATTTCCTTTGGAACATGTACATAAGCATCACAACCAAACACTTTAATATGTTGAAGAGAGGGTTTCTTTCCAGTCCATACCTCGTGTGGCGTTTTATCATCCAACGCTGATGAGGGTCATCGATTGACTAGGTAACATGTTGTACTCACTGCCTCTACCCAGAATTCCTATCTTAACTTGGCACCGCTGAGCATGCTCCTTGCTTTTTCCATCAGTGTTCTATTCATCCTTTTTGCAACTCCATTCTGCTAAGGAGTGTATGGAGTAGTCTTATGCCTTGCTATACCACACTTCTTACAGAATTCTTTGAATTTATTTCCGCAGAATTTTCCACCATTATCTGTTCTCAATACCTTTATTTTCTTCTCTGTCTAATTTTCTACTAGAGCCTTAAACTATTCAAATTTATCAAATACCATAGATTTCTTTCTAATAAAATAAATCCATGTGTTCCTTGAAAAATCATCTATGAATGAAACATAATACACATACTTACCTAGTGATGGAACAGGTACAGGTCCAAACACATCATTGTGTATCAACTCTAAGATCCCCTTTGCTCTTGTAGCACCAGATGGGAATCTTACTCGATTATGTTTACCATATATGAAATGTTCACAGAAATCAAAATCTAGA